>JAYMSR010001332.1:0-10430 GCA_036897825.1 Plantago rigida
AAAAAAGTATTTTTAGTGGTAAATTGTGTGCAACGTCCATATTCTTTATTATTTATCGGATGTATATTACCTTTTTTTATAATAATGCATGAAGTTATTTGGAACGATAAATATATAAAGTTCTACGGACTAAAAAGTAATATAAGCGAGGAGAGATCAATAATTTTGCATCTATACCTATGAAAACAATCAATCACTTTTACTTTCTTTGCGAGATCTTAATAACTCGGGGGAACTAAAAAAATTGGGAAAGACATACGAAAATAGATAGAAATTCAAAATTTTCAATTTTATAGTTGAAGGACGATTTTTTTTCATTTTTACTGTTACCCTGTACATTGCATGCGATCTTAGCAGCAGTTTTCGAACAAGGTGATTCATTGAGTTTAAAAGGCACAAAGTACGCAAGTTACTAATTGCGCATGAAATCCCCAAGTGTCAAAACTAGACTTGGTATTCTTAAAATAAAAAAAAAGACTATACTCATATCAAGTTTTAACCACATGTTTGGAATTTCTTTAGCAAATATAGGCAATGTGCAAATAGAATTAATAAAATAAAAATGAAATATCTTTGATATTTTTTAAACAAGAAATATATTTAATTATAAAAACTTTATAATACTCTCAATAGCCGATTGTTTAGAGTATTAGTACTAATTAACCACATGTAAGCGTGGTAATTTTTTCAGAAAACATTAGTTATTACTATATAATAAGGGTGACACATCAAAGAGGTTATTCCATACACTCCAAGAACATGATCACGTAACGCCTATTAAATTAACTACGGGAATTTGTTACTACAAAACTGCTCAATGAGCCATACACTCTACCTAACGAATAACCTAGGATATTATAAAGGAGTTAAATTATACCGTTCCTATACAAGTATTTCACTGCGGCCATTACAAAATTGCATTTGTGTGCAGGGAAGCATTAGATACGATCAGCCCAGACGTGTCTCCGGCAAGGAAACTGGTCCATGTTAGCTCAAGTCCACGGAGATGCTAACATCCGACTCCTTGCATTAAACGTTTCCAGTCTTCCACATATGCTAATCATTTAGAGGTAATCCCGAAGGCTCTCGTCACATGTAGTCTCTATTTCTTTTAATGTCTCTTGAGCAAGGGACTTGACAGATAATTCTGCGTCCTCTAGCAATTCGCTGAGGAAGGGCATTGTTTCTGGCAAGAGATGTGCATATTCGTGTTCTAGTTTCTCATTAAGTTTCCTGGTTATTTTCAGACCTAGGATCCGGGCACGCACCTTTTCACTACGAGTGCACATCAGTACCTGGATGAATCAAAGAAAAGCATCAGATTTAATTTTTCACCACGACCGACTGATCCATCTATGGGTGTTACACAAGCTCTACTAATACACTAACCGTAATTTATTTAAAGACTATCACCCGCAAATGGGAAAAAGAAAAGTAGTTTGTGGTTCTACACCTAAACATAACCCACAGTGAATTCATAGGCATGAAACTGAAGATTAAAGGAAAACACAAACATACTAAAAGACAGGCCAATTGAGTTTATGCTAATTTTTCAAAAAATAATAACTAATGGAGAGTGACAGTTTGTTTCCGATGAAACTACCAACTGATCCTTTTATTTACCCATACGAGGAACCAATGCATTACAAGATTTCTTTTTTCCAAAGAAGAAACCTAAGCATTTTATACACAGCAGAATTGCGAGCAGCCAGCATACATGGTATCAACCAAGTGATTAGGACATCATATGCACAAGTGAATTTAATTCTTCTCCAAGATATGCAGAGAGAAGTTAAGAATGTAATAAGATATCGTCTACCAGTGCAAAGGATCTACAGATGCTGATGGTGTGTTACTGCTCATGTTTTAGAAGATCCGATTTGCTAGAGTCTAGACTGACATGGGATATTAATTGGTAGCATTTCTAGTATGTTACTGCTCAAGTTAAGCACAGTTGTGTTTGCTTAAAACCACAACGGAATAATCAGCCAACAGAACTGATACTTTTGAAGCTTAAATCAGTTAGCAACATAGCTGCAATGCCAAGGCACTAACGGCATGCCAGTGTGCCACGAGGGGAACAGGCCCAAAATATAACATCTCAAACCATTCCTAAATTCTAAATAGACTTCAGTGACTTAAAGACAGATTTACCTAAATCCATTTTGTTTGCCTTCATTTATTATTTCAGCCGAAAAAAAAGAGTTCAAAATAAGACGGTTCACTATGGTCACAAGTGCGCATTTTTCTCACCTCATGACTCAGTTGCTTCCGTAAATCATCTAAACCAGCAGTTACAGCCATTTGAGTGATGCAGGCAACCAATAAATCATCCACTTCACTCACTGAAGGAACATTCAGATCATCTTCAATTGTTACAGGCGGATCAACCACAAGTTGTGACACAATGGGTTTCAGAAGAAGCTGAAAAATTGGTGAATCAAGAAAACGTAAATCAACATGAAGCTCATCGAAAAGATCATGTAGAGATCCTAAGATCAGCCACAAAGTGTACAATAACAAATCTATAAAGACTGCACATATATGCTTGATGAAAATAGAAAATGTGTTGGATACGGATCAGGAAACTACTTGGAATTGAAGCGTAACCAAGTGAAGCCAAATAAAAAAAATAAATGCTTGAGAATAGAGATCAAGTGGAAGATCTAACATACCTGAAAATTTGGTCCGTCAAGAAATTTTGAATTTCCGGTATCATAGAGAAAACATTTATGTAGTGATGACAAGATCTGAGCCCGTAGATGCCACTGTTGAAGAGATAATAATGAACTGTCTTTGTCCTTAGTGATGTTGTCATGCTTAGCCTTCTTCCGAGACAAACCAATCTTTGTATCTTCAGTGTCAGCAAGTCCTCGAACAATACCATTAAGCAAGTACTTGAAGTATGGAATGAAAATAAATCTGGAAATTACCCAAAAAAAAAGGAAGTGCAGGAGCATGAGTTTAATCATCAATCAATTATATTACAATTGCATAAAAAGAAGAAAAAATAGTAAAATACAGTAACAGCATCAGGAAAATGCAGTTTGTGCAAATGATGGCTAGCCCCATGCAGCAAGAGACCTCTCAAGCAACAAAACAAGAATAAACCAAATTTTAGCAACCATGAAAGGACAACCTAGCAGTGGTCATAAACCTCACAGCCAAACAGAACAACAGATTTTGGCTTTAGTAAGATGCTCAGCACAGTTGATAAGATGCAGCCTGTCCAAGCAATAAGTCGGGCATTCAAGTCCCCACAGGGGAAGGGAAACCAATATTGACCCTCCACTTGCATTTTCATTGGAAATAAATGAAGGAAAAAAAAAGAGAAAACTTGTGATCATTCATGACACCAAAAAAAGAAAAGAATCTTGACCAGAATTTATACTATGTTGTATGTTTTATTATAACATCAATCAACCCTACCCTGCCCTAAAGAAGAAATAGCAGGTTGAAATGTTCCATAAATTTTAAATTTTGAACCAAAAATAAGATATCAAAAACGAATGCTATATAACTGAGATCACATCCAATAGCTCAAACAGTGACGTGTTCTTCGTTTTCTCTTATAAAGACAAATACACAATCCTATTCACAAAGCACTCACAAGCAGTGCCTCCAATGCGATTTGATCCCTACACCTCACAATCTAAATTCAAGCAGTTCACCACTTCGGGGCCTCCATTAAGCACGACTACTGACAAACTGACATCTACTTTGACAAAAGAGCAAATAAACACTCCCTGCGTCCCAACTCCCAAACAATTGTGAACGTTACTTCTACACAGTTATCAAGGAGAATTTGTGGAATATATTTATTTATTAGATAAGTAGTGGGCCCAAGTATTAAGTAATGTTAAATCTGGGTATCTCTGTTTATCAGTAAGTGCATGCAAATAGAGTATGAAACTTGGAAAAACACTAAAACCTATAAAACGTGTCGGGACAGACAAAAAAAGACAACATATACAACATGGGAATACATTTTAACTGAGCCAAACATGCAAAGCATCTATGATGCAAAGGATCCAAAGATTTAGTAAATTATAATGCATTTAGAGGAACAGCGGGAGCATAGTAGAACGAATTTGGCTCAACACTTCTAGATCAATCCATCCATGATTACCTACCGACACCCAACTATTTGAGAATATTGAGAAATAAATGCACGTGCAAACAAATGAATTGATAATTCACCTGCTTCTTTCAGCGATATTGTCAACCAAGCCAAAGAAAGATATGGCCCGGTTAACCTTTCCTGGAATGCTTTCATCATCTTCTACGTCTAGACCTGACCATTCAATAGTCTTGATGAAAAGAGGTTTGAACATGGAATCTCTAAGCTTCATACTCAGAGTAATAACAGCTTTAATGACTTCTTGCTCCACCGCATTAATATTTTTTATTGAAGGAGGGCTTTGACGTCGCAGATCAAGAGCTAGAAGACACAAGTCAAAAACTGTCGCATGATAAACACCAACAGATGACATATCCATGGAAGCAGCCAAATTTCCAAGCATCTCAAAAACAACTGATAAACTTGACTCTCCACAAGTCACAGCATCAGCGTACAATTCCACGATAGGGGGAATCAAAAGTCGAATCTACGAATGAATATCAGAGTCAGGTATATAGCAGCGAAGACATCAAACAGTTATAGTTGAAATCTAGTCAATTCATACCATATTCAAAAGAAAGATAGAAAAAAGAAAGGAAGGAAGATGGGAGAACCAACTTACAGGGATTTTATCAGTTATTAACTTCCGCACTGCATCTGCTTTCGATATGGACTTTTGCTCGGAAGGAGATAAAGATGACGGATGCAACATAACTAGCCTTAAAACGTCACCCAGATATGGATTTAAAAATCCACCAAGCTTGTTGACAATTGCCTCCAACGAAATAAGAAGAGAGATAAATAGAGAATCCACTGGTTTTGAAGATGATTTGGTACTAGCCATGGTTCCCTCGGTCTCTACAGCCGCGGACGAAAACGCGTGACTTTTACTCATCATGTGTTCCATAATACCAGGAAGTTCAGGTAGTGCCCCTGTTCCCAATGCAGTAACTAAGGCACCTGTGGCTCGAAGGCAATGACAAGAGAGAACAAAATTGTCCGAACTTATTCTTTTACACACAGATCCCAGACACATGCTGAAGACCCTGTCATTTGATGGGAACCTATTAGCTAAAACATCTATTGCAGACACGGCTGCCACTTGCAGCGTTGTGCCCACATCATCTTCAGGAGCATCAAGTAATTTCAATATTTTCGAGCACAATTTCTCCAGAGATTTCCGGGAGGTTTCATCAAGATGCACCCAAGATTTCCTTATGCTTGAAACTACACCCTTCTTTTCAATTTTAGTATGAGTTCCAAATTCCTTCACTGTCTCAGATAGAAGCCCCAGAGCCTGCTCAACAGGATATCAAACTTAGTGGATGAGGTGGGTGTGGGAAGAAACAAAATCGAAGATGTATGGAGGAAACACACACACACACATATATTGCAAAATCCACATTCATAATCAATATAGACCTACCTTTTTCCTCACATGTCTATCATTGTGATCAGTTAATTTCATGATGACTTCAAAATAGGCAGCTGGTAGAAGACAATTTGTGATGGCCTTAATCACAGAGCGCACGTACTCCTTCAGTTCATTCTTGATGCCAGCAGGAAGACTTGCGTGCTTCTTCTTTGAGTCAAGTAATTGCAGATGAGTGACAGCTTTCTCCATCAGGTTACCAATCAAAGTCTGCCAAAATAAAATTGCAGTTACATTCAAGAAGTGATTAAGTAACTCAACACTACGATCTGTAACTTCTCATGGGAGTAAACCATCAGGCTTTATTTATTTTTTAGAAAATTGTGTTCAGCAGCTTCGATGAATTTAGATTTTTAACATAGATAAACAAGAATGCATCTTCAGTCTCCAAAACCAAGACCACCATTTCACCACAACAGTATTTAGAAGAGTAAAACTGCCAGCATGAGAACATTCTTTATACAATATAATGAAAGTATAGCTCGTAGGTACTACCGTACTAAGTAGGAAAGAAACCTTGGCCGTATTTCTCAAAAGTATAATGTTGATCCAGAGGCACATTTTTATACCTGAAGGTAATCTAGATCTTCCCCAGACTCAAGCTTGAAAGCAATTTCAGGATCACGTAACTTGTCTGGAACAAACTGCATTGTGACCAGCATCTCCATGAATGTTTCTGCACCCAAATCATTATTTCCAATTTTCTGAAGGGCTATAATGAAAGAGCGAAGCCATATTGTGCAAGAATACTGCTCAAGTAGTTGCACAGCAAACTCAAACTCCCATTGTTTATGGATGACTAAAGCCATGTGATCCAGACAAGGCTCATCAACATGGAGACTGAATAAATTGTTCCTTGAGATTAATGACTGACAAAGGAAGAATAGCAATGATCCCAAACTTTCAGCCTCTCCAAGGGTTCTGAAAGTAAAACAAAAAATGAAGAAGATATAACGAGGTAACAAATATAACGGACAAATTTGTTACTAGTACCTCAATATGTGTGTCATAATGCTGAGCCTCTTATGTCCGGCAACCTTTGGCAGTATGTTTACAAAAATCTGATTGGAAACTTAATGATGTCAGAACCAAAGTACTGTCATGTGCCTTCAGCAATGCATGTTGCTAATTTCATAATGGAATTACCTTAATAACTTGGTCAACTTTACCAGTCTTAGATAACCAGTAAGGCACAACTGTTGATACTAGCCCTTCAAAAACACGCTGTGAATAGCTATCCCACTGCATGCAGATGTAGTATAAGCGTGACAGGACCAAAGAACAGAACGAAAAAAGTAAAGAAGTTACATCATGATTGGTACGTGCTCCAAATCCCAGCCACGCAGCAGCCAATAAGGGCAACATTTGTGGCATGGTACAAAGAGCAGTTTACTTATTAGTGTGGTGCAAATTATATATACGATTTGAAAGATGCAGTTCTCCTCGTATGAGGTTGGAAGTTGGAACAATTATCCGCATACAGTAAAAGAACATATTGACAAAGGAAGGAGATAGATCTTGTAGGTTTACATATTCCAAAACTGACCTGTGTAACTGTAGACTCCCCAATGACAATGAGAATATCCAAGAGATGGTCCAAGACTTTGTCTGGAACAATCTTAGCAAGAGTTGTTATTAATGAGAACACATGATTGCGAGTGACAACTTCGTATGAACTTCGTGCACAATTAACTAACAATTGCAAGTCAAAATCATCAAGAGCATCCTGATACAAACAGTTCATATTGTGGTGAAACAAGATTTTTAATAGGAAACGAGAAGCACCATAAGTTGAAGAGGCCAGATATATATTAGAGAGAGATGGGTTACACCTTTGACGCAATATCATTTAAAATGGAAGAACTGATGTTCTCCAAAACAAGAAGCAATGTCTGCTGTATATAAGCTATAGCATCTGAAACATTCGGTGGAGAACTAGAGGATGCTATACTTGCACTGTGCTGGTTCGAAGCTTTCAGAATCCATTCTTCATTTGTGAAGATTAAGCGCAGAAGCTTGAATAAAGGACCACCAAGAGAAATTCTACAGAATTCAATTAGGATTATCAGCATTAGGAATAAATTAATAAGTAACATCAATTCGAAGTACCAACAAGATCTGAATCTACATTTAGTACCTGTTATCAATATTTTTCTTCATTAGCAACATATCAACGAAAGCAGTGAGAAAAGATAATGTGTTTTCCATGTCCTGTGTTGGATCACCATACTGATTCTGGGATTTGATTGATGTTTTTCGCTTCTTCTCATGTTGTAAACCAGCAGAACAAGCTTTGTTATCCAAGATCGAATCAATAATCCTTCTGACAATAGAGCAATTGACCTGTCACAGCCAGGGTCAGACTTCTACTCTTAGAACATATAGCATTCAATGATTTCTATGGGCTTCTTAACAGACACTAAATTCGATGCATGTATTAGGAACACAAATTACAGCAATAAAAAAGAACATACTCCCTGTGCCCCACTCAATTCTTTACGTTTTACTTTTTTGCCGGTCCTATTCATTACTTATGTTTCGTTTTCTTTGCTATATATAGTACTTTATCATGGGTTCCACTTCTACCACTCAAACAAATAATACTATACACACCTAAAACATCGTGCAAAAAGCAAACGTGATGAATTAGATGGGACGGGCAGAGTACATTGATTATAGACCGATCAACTACACATTATGCAGTGTTACATTTCTAATGGAAGGTTACAGACTGGATACCACGATATGACTTAGACACAGAAGTAGCCCGACCACTTCAACCTGATAACCAGCCATCATCAGACTAAACAAAACGAAGTGCCCCATTTAGAACCATCTACTCAGAGCAAAATACTCCTCCGTCACGAACTCAACATCCCGTTGGTCCAGACACATGTTTTAAGAGAATAATAAATAAAGTAGGAGAGATGATTACAAAATAGGAAAGAGTGAAAAAAGTACGAGAGTGTGAATAAAGAATGAAAGGTAGTGAATAAAATAGGAAATATAGTATTATTATAATGAATAGTGGGGTATAAAAGTTTCCAAATTAGGAATGTGAAGTTGAGTTTGGGACGAACTAAAACCGAAAGTAGGAAGTTGAGTTTGGGACGGAGGGAGTATCTTAAAAATTCACCAAGTAGCTGTAAATTATCTGGTAACGCAATAAATCAGACCTAGATTACTGCTTGCTTACGGTGCACTCCATTGACTATCAGTAACAAAACCATAACAAAATGCCCAATTTATGATCACTTATACAAAACTTTATTCAGGATATAAGGTAAAACCTCATTCTGGAAAAGATATTCAGAATTACTATTGCACCAGAGAGATGAAACAGCGAGGTAACAAGACTAAATCAAGATTTTTGAAGATGACATTTTCAGGAAACAAAAATCTCGACATGCAGTACATGCAAAAGCTTCATGTATAATGTGAATCCCAAGAGGAAATTCTAACAAACAATAAACTTAATGTGATTACATATTTTTATTTAGTTAAATAAATTTTAATCACTTCAAACAATAATATAAAGAGAACTAAAGAAATCATGTAACAGGCTTTGCAGTGTCCTTTGTAGCATTATATAATTAGCAAAAGAGGCATGAAATCTCTATACAAATGTTATCTATCCAGAACGGTGGAGCCTAGCAGCTGACAAGAACAAAGGGGATATTGGGAAGGGTGGCTGCTACTTATTTTTCAATATATAAACTTATAGTATATGTGTCTTTTTTTAAATAATAAACAGAACCTATTTAATAGTCTAGTTAATTGCAATTTATATGTTGATATATGTAAAATATCCTTGTAAGTTGACCCAAAAAGCTGAAACACTGAGACCAGATCTATTCTGTTATCTACGATTTTGCTCCACCCAAAACCCAAACTGACATCAAAAGAACACCGAACAACCAGTGGCAAGGAAGCATAAAAATCCCAGTTTCCCAGCAAGTTTGCAGCCATAACCAACAGTTCACTGATTCGGTGCATTAACAACAATCATGTATGATTAAAAAAGCAAGGAAGAAATAGAGCAACTCAGCAACATAGTGAGAGGAAATATACGTCAACTCGCAACAAAGCATCCTTAGCAGCACTTTGTATGTCACCATTGGAACTTCGGAAAAGAATTAAAATCTTTCGGACCATACTTTCCTGTGAAACACCAGAATAAAGTTAAAATCAGACTCCAAGATGAATGAATTCATACTGTTCAGGAAAATAGTTTCTGATGAAAACCATTAATCAATTTGATTCAGCAAGAACTGAGAAAATCAATAGAAGTATATATGCACCTTGCTAGGTATCCCACCAATAGAAAGGGGCTGCAGAGCTTAAATCTCAATCGCTATAGCTCACGGAATACCAAAAGAAATGTACAAATATGAAAAGCACACTCAACAAAAACAGTGGTTATTAATCCCAGATAGCGGCGGGTAGCAGCCGGCCAAAAGATCAGGGATAGAAGAGCGGGATGGCCAGGATAGGTACCTCCATCCAGGGTTGCATAACATCCCGGGCGATCCATGTGTTTCCCGGACAAGGATCCCGGCAAATGACCATGTTACCCTCAATTTCATCGACTTTGCTCGTCTTTATGACTATGAAGGATTCTACAACCTCTTATTATCAATTCGGTAATTGTAAGCTTATTTTAACTTTTAACATGTATTTATATGTTCATTCTATAAGTTATGTTATACGATATATTGTATATCAGTTTAGTATCCCGGCCATGCCGCTAATGATATCCTGAAATTTTTTGGCTGACCGCCACACGCCGCGATCCGGGATTGACAACATTGATTTTATAAATATGAGAAGTACCTGAACTTGTTGCAATGATAGAGATAACAAACCAAACAAGCAGAA
>JAYMSR010001333.1:0-10427 GCA_036897825.1 Plantago rigida
GTTGGCAAAAAAGTTAAAAGCTCACATTCATTCCATTAGAAACTTTTTATTTTTACATTTTGAGTGTTCTATTATAAACTTTCCATTTACTTTTATGGAAACCAACTATCTTCATTATTAATATTTTAATCAATCTATTTCATACTTTATCAATTCTCTTTTTTACTTTTTACTATACACTTATTACTTTATATATATAAACCTATGTTTTACTCAAATTTTTTAAAATTTGTACAAAAATAAAATGACAAGTAATTAATAAAATAGAGGGAGTAACTTTTATATTAAAATCATGTTCGAATTCAGATTCACTTTTTAAAAAATTCACCCTCAATCCAAATCCGAAAAAAAAATTTGAATGAACAAATATAAAACATCATTTTATATGAAACTAGATGAAATTTTTAGAATCTAACGAACAAATAGGACTTTTATAATACTTTTACATATTACGCATAACAATTCCAATCGAATCTCCAAAACATCCAGCTCCAATTTCGAGATCCAATGTGTTATTTAACTTTTGTGACACCATGGATACACAAAAACCTGGCTCAGATAAGAAAGCAGGTACTACTACTTACACAAGGGAACTGAAAAGATCCTGAGCGTCAAATGAATTTATTTTGCATGCACAGCAAATAATTATACTTCAAACAAAATTTACACCATGAAACAGATAACATAATCCGTCAATATAACGAATAAATTACACCCATCTACGCTCATTTCCTAAAACTGCAGTGTAACCCCCAAACAAATACAGCCTATCCGCAACAATCCAAAGAGCCAGATCCACAAGTACAGTGAACCACTCCAAGGTCTCAATTGTGTGATACAAACTACATGTCAGAAACTCCATTCCACAAATCCAACAACCTCAATATAAGCAGTACACAATCGATATTTGTGCATCAACCAGATTATAGCATAAGAGCTATCACAAGAAGAGAAACAATACTAACACTGGTGCTTGACACGAGCGTAGCCTGTCCATTTCCTGGTGTTGGACCTTCTGCTGTCGTATTACCATCACCGGATCCGGTAGGGCGCCTGGCTGTGACAGGTGGAAGAGGAGGATCCACGACGTCACTTTCTGTTAGGACGGGGTTTGGAGCCTCAGCTGGAGGCAAACTCTGAGGAGACATTATATTAAGAAGATCACCGGGCAAAACAGGAGACATGTATAGAGGTGGCTCCCTATAACCTAGGCACCGATTCCCTGTAAATTTTTAGAAGAGAAGGTCAGATGATTAGATCAATCAACAGTGTCATGTTATACTCGTTGCAAATCAAACTTATACTCCCTCCGTCCCAGATCAAATGTCGCATTTGTTTTTCAGAATGGAGATTAAGGTATAGTGCCAAAGAGAGTGGGAATATGTGCACATGGGTGTAAATTATGTCAAGAAAGGAAATGAGACATTTGAATTGGGACATATATAAATAGAATAGTATGACATTTGGCATGCAATGGAGTACTTTCTATGATACACATTAGGCAGATGAAAGTACACTTGTTAGCTCCCTAATTACAGGGGATGGGTGTACATAAAATTGGCCTTGCCACTTTGCAAGATCCCTAAAGTGTAGCTCCATCTCAAATATAGGCTGAAATGTTCGAACACGTGAAAGCTACCCAATTGTCAGGCCTCCTAAAGTAAGGGTGGCACACCAAAATTTAGGTGATGATGTAAATGTTGTTGCATATATGAGAGATCCTCAAACTATTTTAGTCTTATATGTGGGACCACATAATTTTTCAAGGAAATATAGGTGTCCTCACATTTTCGCAATAAAAAAGGGCAAATGACAAATTGGATAGGACACGAATTAAAAATATTTCAGGTTAGAATGTTGGATTTTCTACAATGACTGAAAGACCAACAAATAAGTTAATGTTCTAGAAACTAGAAAGTACACGTACATGCCAATTCGTCATGAACTTGGCGATAAGTTGATAAAAAAATCCCAAAGAATTCTCACATGGTTGCTACACAAATATTAAGAAGTTGTCTGATGAAGAATTTAAGTTTGTTTAAGCATTATAAGCTCTTTTGCAGTATTTGCGAAAGTGGGTTTTAGCTTCTGCTTGGCCTTTTATATGGCAAAATAAGTAGAAGCCACAGAAGCATATGCTCAGGTGCTTTTAGAAGCTACTTACATTGCTCTTAAAAAGCCCTGAATACCTGAAATACCAAGATGCACTACCACTATTTGTCCTTACAAGGTCAATGTAACTAAAATAATGTTAGATATTAAGGAAGAGAAATAAATATAAGCATTTAGTGAACTTACTTTTGTATCTAGTAGCTGTGGCAGGGAAGTCCGTTACGACCCCATTAATCGCCATAATAGAAACATGTGTGTTAAGTTCCATATATGGGTCAGAGAAGAAATCCCATGGTTGAGCTACAAACTCATTTCTGAAAAATTGCACATAGACTGGGAGATTGAACGCCTGCAGCTTGGGTACGATGTCTGTCTGACCAGTGAGAAAAGCCTCATCTTCAGGAAAGACAGATCGTTTTGAGACGACAACTGAACTTGCAAATCTTCTTATCTCGGCAATTGTCGAGTTAGTGGTGTCACTGACATCCTCAGCAACCACGAAAACACACTCATAATTGCTCCTGCTTCTAAAAGTTGACAAGACTGCACTATCACTAGATTTAATCAGAACCCTTTTGGCGGTCTGATTATTGTATCCAGCAGTGCTTAATGCATTCAGAACAGCATCTACGACACCCAATCCCTGATTTGCAGCCAAGTAGGGAGCATTCTGTGACACGAGAAAAACAATAAGATGCCTTCTAGATCAGAGTGTTAGCAACATCCTTTTCACAGATGACTTTTATCCTTTCAAGTCATAGAGAGAAGAAACAGGTGGAGTAGTAGAAACAGTAAACAGATATTCTGCAGGATGGTTATGAGGAAGTTCAGTGCAAGACCTTTGGAAAAAGAACTCCTAGATAAGCTGCATAGTCTCACATAAGATGCCACAAAAGGAATTTCATTTTTTTGACTTATTGCCACTTGATACTGAACCAAGATATATAATTATATATAACTATGCAGAAATAAAGAAGATGTTGAATGGAATAAATCTCGAGACACCCAGGACCAATCTAAGAGATACTCGTATGCCAAGCTCAGAATGTTGTAGCAGTTTTGATACCTTAATGCTATGAACCACAAGAAACCACTTAGTTTCTTCTGTAGCAAACTGGCTAGGAATCAGGACTAGGATAACTTGGATTCTAATGTTTTGTGAGTTTATAAAACATATCCAGAGCACTAGACTATAATGAAGCTTTCATCAGACTTCTATTATGACCGAACTAGACTATAATGCAAGTTATGATAGTCTGAGTTGCAGTAGTATTTTTCACCATGATTAAACAAGACTCGTCCTCAGTGGATCTATTATAAGAAGCTTCCCACAACTCTGTATTTTTATGGCAATATTACCTTTTTTCGGGGTATATTTTTGTCTCTTGAGCCATCTCCAACACTGTAGCTTACTAATTTAGAGGATATATGCAGGCGCACAGCATATCTAATCCTTCTACATCCTACACTTTGTTTATTAGCACCATTAGCACAAGTGCATGCTCTCAGACATGAATTATATATAAATATCTAATAATTTGCATTTGTGTTGCTCTTGAGACTCAGGATTTGCATTTGCTATACTCACCTCTATGCCGATTAATACTCCAGAAACAGAAGATGCATTATTAGCAAATGCCAAAAAGTCGGATAACTGCATTAAGCTTCCATCACTTCTGGCTCTTGGATTCCGGAACAGTGTATAATTTGTATATGGATTGTTAATTGCAGCTGCAGTGATACCAAATGAGAAGTTAAATTATAACAAAGTTTTTCAACTACAGCCTATTGTACAATGCAATCTTGAAATAATCTAGACATTGGCTGATGACAATGGAACAGGAAAATAAATCGAATGCTAGTACTCATGGAGGCAAAAGGCAAATAATTTAGTTGATAGTCCATTTCAAATATATACAGTAAAAGAGGATTGCCATAAATGCTTATGCATGTCTTGAATTCCCAGAGAGTATTTGACAAACAAACGCACATAAGCCACAACACTACCGATCTCCAATACTCAATGATCAACCGAGTTGAGTCATTGCCTTCGCCCTCAAATGAAAACTATCGATCTCATTTGGATAGAGGACAAAAGAAGAAGAATAAGAGCACAGCAGAAGTAGGAGAGAGAACTCACCGTACTTTCTGTTTGCTTTTTCTTTCACAGTGCTGCTCTCAGGGGTGAATGTAGGATTTTTTTTGGTGAAGGCAAAAACCGAAAATATACAAAGAAAGAACTTAAGTGGAGGCAAAACACTTCTTTTTTTAATTTTATGCGGGAAGATTTGCAAAATAATGGGAAAATAATGAGTGAGGTCAGCTGCCTCCATTAGTATGGTAGATTGCCCCTGCCCACTCCAATACTCCATAATTACAGAGTACTCCTCGGAAAAGTGAATCTCAAAAAACAAGCACTTGATTTTGGCTTCAAGAAACAGTTGTAACGTTGAAAGACAATTAAATTATAAAAGTGATGCGACAAACAACAGGAAGTTACAAGATCCACTTACGTCTCAAACTTTGAATTTGACTCCATGTGAGGTTATAGGTGAAAATTCCATCCTCTATGTTGAGGACTGTGTTGGTTGTTGCCCAACTACTAAAGTTCGATTGAGATGCATCTGTTCTGTCTCTAAGGTTGATAGATCCCAAGCAAAAAGGTATCCCATCATATGACATTTGTACGGGACAATCAAGTACATCAACACCATCGGATACTGCTTGCTCATATGCCCTGTCTGTACAACCAGGATAGTCCCCACTAGCTCCCTCATTCGAGATGACCAACAGATCGACTGTATTGAAAGCAGAACAGAACTGAATCATTAACTTTACCTGCCTAGATGATGCATTGTGCTAAAGAGACATTTTCAAGCACAAAACTGAAAGAAAAGACAGAGACATCTGACACTAGAGCAGCAAACTCCAACTAACAGGACCTACCTCGCACTGTATCATTTCTACCCATGTGCGCAAAGCAATCTGCAAAAAGTAAGAAAAATCAGTGTGGGACAAATTACTTCTGAGACAACAAAAGGACACAAGTGTCAAATGTCATGCATGGCAAGCCACTAACAGCTTGCTGATCATATTGCCACACAGAATCTAAATATGTATAGCAATATTAGCAGAGGCGGCCCTCATGAGTTTGGGAAAAAAACATCACCAGGATAGGATATTAAGGTTACTGGTTTCTTCCAGCACATTACTAAATAGTTATGAAATCAGTAATGTTTAAAATTAATGAGAGCAAAAAATACATGAAGCAGTATAGGATGTGCATTTGTTTTCAAGCAGAAGCAGGATTAAATTGGTTTCCATAAATGATTGGCTCCAGCAGCATAGTATGCCTAGGGATATCCCGTGATACAAATTGCACAAGTAGTTCTAACTCACACTACAGTTGTGCGTGTTTCCTAATCGCAAGGAATGTACCCACTATCATGTCTACAATATCATACCGAGAAGGGTTGCACATTACAGACGAAACAAATCTGAATTCCACTGTTCAGTTACGTACCCCCGTAAAGTGTACTCCCAACAGGCAACATACTTAACAAGTTATAATGGGGAGAACTTATATATTACAGGTTTTAATCAACAAAACCTTCAGGAGATTGGGAAAAAAAATGTTACCACCAAATAGAACATTACTGGTTACAGGTTTCTGGAACATTACTATACAACAGTTAGACAATTGAGTAGAGTTCAAAGGCACTACAGCAAAAATACATGAAGAGATGAAAAAGATGTGCATATGAATTCAAGCAGACAAACAAGGATTAAACTATTTTCTGTGAATTATTGGCTTCGGCAGCTCTAGTTTGCCTAGGATGTGTATTGATACAAATTGCTCGAGTACTTCTACTAAAACGATAATTGACTGTGATAATTTTTGTTCTTTACCCAAGACAGATCAAAGAATGTACGTGTTACCCTACCCGCATATTTGAATCCCAAGCTTTAATATATACTACAACGTTAAAGTATATTACCAATTAAAAAACAAACTGACTAAGTTATAATGGAGTCAAATGCCAAGTGCTAACATTGTGAAACCAAGGCAGATTAAGATGGATTTAGATATCATACCAACTTCATGAATTATTTAGCAGACCAAACAGCTAAGAAAGATGATGTTACATAATAGGTGCTTGAAAGCCTTAATGCAAATTAAGTGTCATTTCATTAAACAGAGAAAAATGCATGAAGCATTACTTACCTATAGATGAAGATGGAGTCACTGGAAAGTCTGTCAGCACACCATCAACTGAAAATATGCCGTTATCAACATAGGACAGATACTCAGAGACCGGATCATAGCTGTAATTGTATGGTAAAGGTGCATCATTTACAAAATTGGATGCATAAATTTCTAGACCAGCACGGTGGGCATCCAGAACAAGAGAGGTGTAATTCTGTAAATATAGTGCATTGTCTAGCGGCCATATATAGTACTTGGGAACAAGAATTCCAGAAGCAAAAGATCTGATGAATCTAAGATTACTCAAAAGTGAGCCATATGTTTGGTTGGTCGAAGGTTCCACATCATCAGGTCCAAGAAACTGAAACACAAGCCTTGTTGGACCTGTTCTAAATCGTGATACAATACTTCTCAGGAAGCCCACCTCCGGTGATGATATATAGTTTACAATCACGCGTCTAGATACAGAAATGATGAAGCTCCTCATGCTCAAGTTATGTTGGCTGAAAAATCCATCATACTGCATACATTTAATTAAGACAAGACTAGTTAGGACCAGATAAAGAATAACCAACAGTTCGAATGGCAATCAAGAATGATTTGGTTCATATACCGGAACGTTTAACCATAGTCTATGTGGTCTAACTATGCTAACCACGTCTTCAACAGTAAGTATTTGCATAGGAGTATTATCAAAGTTGGGGGGCCGAGAAAGTACTCTTTGTCTCACTATCCAAAAAACAAAAGTTCGTCAGCATGGGCATTAAAATCCTTATATGACAATGATAACTGCAAGTAAAGACCACTACAAAAATGAGCAATTAGGTGAACTCTGAGCTCCAGGACCAAAAATGATGGCATAATATCATTGATGCAACTGAACTTACAAAGGACAGGTGCTAGGTCATCACGGGTGAAATCCGCAGAAAACCATCCTTGTGTTGGGACTCCATTAACAGGATAAGTGTTGCTCCGGTTTTCGTAAACAATCTCAATATTAGAAGCGTTGTTCAACCTGATATCTGGAAAGCATATTCCGACTCCATCACTTGTAAGTTGGACATCACACCACACAGTCACATTAGCTAAGCCAGTCTGTACTGCTAGTGAATACGCATAAAAACTGGAGTCGGGAAATATTCCTGAAAACCCCCCTCTTGCTATGACCAAAGGCTCACCTCCTGTTAAAGGAAATAAAACAAATGATAAATAATAATAACAAGAACAAGAACAACGACATTAGACGATGCAACGGTTAGATGGATGTGAATTGGGGTAAGACACCTAACATTTGGGTGGAAATGCCGTTACTTGGGGTGGTTTGCGAGCAATTTCAAGTTGAACCTAGTATGGTGTGTGATTCTTCATGATATCTGATTTGTGTAACTGTTGAACAGTAGAACACAAGATTTTACCAAATTGTAATAAAAGCTGAATCCAGGAAAATTAAAATTTAAACTACAAGGAATGTAAGCCAGCCAAAATCATTAAAAAAAGATGCACATTAATTATGGAGCCGTTAAATTGACCAAAAATAGTGGAATCATAAGGTTAATTACTACTCCTCTGTCCAGGAACAAGATTCTCATTTCCCTTGGTTACTTGTTTTATCATCCATTTTACCGCAAATTAATCCTAAATCATATACAAAAACAATTAAGAAAATTAGAAATATGAAAGTGTCATGAATTTCTTAATTATTTTTACATCTGAAATTAAATAAATTTGATCATATAGAAAAACAATTAAAAAAATTAGAAAATGAAAGTGTCATGAATTTCTTAATTATTAAAATAAAAAAAAAACTTGAACATGAAATCCTCTCTTACAAAATTAGAACAGATATCAGTCAATTCTGGAGTTGTTGAAATACGAATTGACCAGATAATAATAACAAGAAATTAATTAAATCGCCAAACTGAAGAAAAAGAAACCCCAGAATAGCGAATCAAATGCTAAAAAAGCTGAAAAATAAAACGAAATATTTGTAAAAAAAAGTAGGAAAATGATGAAATACTCTGTTACGCATTGAATAGCGAATCAAATGCTATTTCTAAAAAAAAAGTAGGTAAAAGATGAAATAGTGTTTACACATTGAATAGAAGGTCTACTAGTTAAGAGAAGTTGGTAGAAAAAATAGGGAAAGAGAAAGCTAGATCTGTGACCGGATAGTGTTTGCCATCGCCTTGTAGATCCTTGACCAGCAATCGAGTAGCAGAGCAAGAGGACCACAAACAAAGCGGAGAGTGACCGGAGCTTCCACATTGCCGGTTCAGCTGACTGACTGAACCGTCGTCTACTCCTGACTGAAATTTATCTAGGGAAATGGGTAGAATCAGAGAGCTTCTTCACTATTTGACAGACAACTTGCAATCTCTTCTTCTCTCAACTTGATGATGATGATTACAGATAAATAGAGAGAAAAAGTGTGTTTGGGTGTTTGTGAATTGTGATGACTGAGCAAGCACGTTCCAGTTGGCCTTTTTCAGGTTGGCGTATTTATTTCTTTATTATGCCCCTCACGACAAACTATGCCATAAACCGCACTCTGAAACTAGTACATGTTTATCTACAATAAAATACGGAATGCATTCCGTCAATAATATTGACTCAGTATACGGTATTTAAACAATTTCTACCGAATGGATATACTTATATATTGTTAATGAAATATTCAATATTATTCATCAAAATTATATAGTTTTAAAATTGATATTTTCTTATATTATAATATCAATTAAAATATTTATATTATTAATATCAGTGTCTTTTTCATATTATAAAATAACTTATTCAATTAACAATATAGTATCGTTTTTATTAATAATATTGATAATTTTTTCTTAATAATTTATGTTAGTCTTTATATAATTATATATGCACTGTAATTTATGTTTGAATATTTTACCATTACACCTAGATGATAATTTTGATCAAAGTTTAATTTTGATGATGCGAAAAAAGTTCAAGACTAGATAACTGGTGTGGGGCGGTGAAAGTAGTACATTTTAATCATATATTTCCATAATTTCCAAATAAATGTTACTACTTCTGTTTTTATAAAAGATTTTCACTTTACAATGTCAATTATAATAAATTCTCATTACGGATTAATTTTAAAATATTATAATTTACTTGATAAAATTATACTATGATTGAAAATAGTTTATATTTCATTATGTTATTTTGTTAAAAATTTTGTCAAAATATACTACCAACACTCCCATGTATGTATAATGTTGATTCTAACTCTCAAATATAAAATATTTGTATCGACCAAGTGGGGTCAGAATTTGTAATTTGTTGTTTTTATTTGTAATTTGTATGACTTAGTAGGATGATTATTCCGTGTTAGTGATGGCCATTTTGTTAGAATTCATTCAATTGAAGAAAGTTGTTGATGACCATTGATTCATAATTGGTGGAAATAAAATTAATGGAAGCCTGTTGTATTCTACTACTTCCTACGCGCTTCATATTTTTGTGTCTCCATTTGGCAGCTGGATCCAGCTACTCCCGTTGTATTTACTTTCCATTAAAATTCAATTAGTTATCAACTTGAACTGCTGTCGGGAAAATTGCATTTACTTCCCCACATTGTTGAGTCTTCAATTTTTGGCCCATAACGTTTCCAACTGCATGCTATTCGGCACAACATATAGAGCGGTCTCCTGAGAGATTGCATATTTGAAAAGATCGGAGAGGCCCAAAATAAAATGCATTTGACCCTTAACTAGATAATATTCACGGCATGACCCTGTTAGATTTTGCGGATCTTATATACCCGGGATAAGGAAACGGGTTGTAAAAAGAACCTCTAAACACCATATGTTGGTCCAGATAACTTCAAAGTAAAAGACTAAGGGGGGGTGGGGTGAATAGTCTTTTCAAACTTTTGTCGATAAAACAATTTCTGAGATATCTTTACAAGTATCTAGGTATCTGATACTTATATTCAGAGAGCGGAAGTCTTTTTGTGATAAGTGCACGTGTCAGTAAGCAATACGGTGTGTAAATACTCAACAAGCAAAATAAAGCAATAAGTAAAGTGCTGTAAGTAAATAACACAAAGCTTTATAGTGGTATTTGAATGTGGCGTAATTTCTCA
>JAYMSR010001334.1:0-10422 GCA_036897825.1 Plantago rigida
GGAAGATGGTAAGATGAAATGAAAATGGTAAAATGAGGTGAAAGATGGTGAATTTCTTTATTTATACTTGACCCGTTTGTAATGAATCCGGGTCAAAAGATCCGCAAAAAACCAAGTCTTGAAATAAGGTGTAATTGTCTAGTTTTAACGTTTGAAGAGAACTTTCGATACTTTTCTATATATTGGGGTCTCTTGCAAAACGGATTCTGAATGAATTGTAATTGATGACTAATTATCACTATCTCAAAATAGAAAATAACTCTCGTATGGTCCTAATGGCTATGTAACCAATTGTAGTTACACACTGTAATCTTCAATGAGATTTAGGATTAAAATACAAAATATTTCAACTTTTATGCCACCTATGATTTGGGAACCTCTAGATAGTCTAGGCTTAATTAGAAATAAAAACTCTCCTTTGTAATATATATGGATTTCTGACTCCCAATTTTTTATTTTTTTTAAATGTCTAATATAATTTACGTTATTTCCATTGTAGGTGGGCTCATGGAGTAATGAGAGATCGATCCGGCAGAAAGCACAATAACTTGGTTCATTTTCTGGAGAATAAGAACAAAGCACAGAGAAATCATAAGAAAGGTAGAACATATATGGACCAGGTTATGCTCTTCGCATATGTGCTAAACGAATGTAAATTTTGTGATCAACTAATCTGAATCATTTACATGAACCAAAATTAAGTGTACCTTGTGTAACAAGCGGGTATCTCCGTGTCAAATTTGCTTATGTTTTTATATTTTTTTCAAAATAAAACTTGCACACTAAGTAAAAAGTTACTGTGCGGTTTCAGTTTCGATTCCTAATTTTACATGTTGTTCTGGAACCGCACTGTTGGAAACCGCTGGTTCCATATATAAATGTGTAATGTTTTTAATATTTTTTTAAATGCGGCTTCCACACTAATTAAGTTTTAAACTTTTTACTTAATGTGCAAGAGAAAATTCTTATATAGATCGGGTCTATGATTAATTTGTAGATATTGTGCATGAAAATGAGTCACATGATTTGAAAGAATAAATTTTAAAGTCAATTTCCATGTGATGTTGTTTATTATAAGTCACAACATTTACAACTTACTTATACATCCCGTCTAAACCCGTGTGTAATCCCCTTTTTGGTCAATTATTTAAGGGCAGTTTATTAGTCATAATAGTTGTTGCGCCCATAATTTATATTGAGAGCTAAAGAAAATATGATACACGCTAGTTCCTGAGCTTGTAAATTCGACGAACTTAACTTATGAAAATTTATGACGTTACTAGACGCCTCACGCGTGAAAACACTTATCATGACAATTCTTTATACCAATTTGTGAACTAGTGAAATATGCAACGGAATTATAATTTATAAAATGCTTACAACATTATAATGTAGAAATCATGAAGCATAAAATGGTATAAATTGATTCCAGTATTGATCACTCCACCGACAATACCCAACTCCAAAAGCTCGGATTCATACCTAAAATTGATATTTTAGTAAGGTCAGTCGTGACTTACTTACTGAGCAAATTAACTCCATGCATGCACGTGTTATGGCCTAAATTCTATATCCATGTGTTTTAAATCTTTTAGTCTTGATTTAATTCAATGCAACTTAAAACTTAACTTACTCTTAATACTTAAAACTTGTTCTTGAATTTCTTGAAAATTAAACTTAAACATAACTTGAAGATTTACTTGATCGCGAGCTCACTCAGCATTGTAGGTTCCTATTCTGGCCATGGCGGCTAAATCTACTGGTCTCAGGTCACTTTCGTGTCTCTCAGGGCCGGTCCTGGACCATACATGATGTTCACACGCATAGGCTCGAAATATTTAGGTATGAAGCCGAGCTTTTGGAGTGGGGTATTTTGCTTCAAATAATAATTTTAAGTGCTACGGGGGGCATTTTAAAAATTTCGCATGGGGTCACAGTTTTTTCGAGCCGGCCCTAGTGTCCTTATCCGTTGAATAATAAATATCTGACGGCCTCAAGACCTTGGGTCCCTACTCCCTATCCGTTGAACACAAACTAATATATGTGCCACAAATACCAAAATATTGCCCTATGAGTCCCTTTACTTTTCTCTAACTTTACTTTAAACATTTAATAGATTGTAAAATTGAATGAATGATTTTAAATTGTAACTCATGAATGCATGGTTCTTTGTGTGGGTGCACAGATATCATATAACATCTATCATCTCATACATTTAACAATCACAACAATCAGATTTATAATCAAATAAGTTAGAAAAATTTTGTAAAATTTGATCAATTACTAAAAGAGACTACAAACATTACATTTATATCCAAAAACATTAGAGGCTTAACTAAAAATATTGGTGATATATATATATATATAGACACACACATAAAAAAATGATATTAAATGTGTACTCAGAAAACATTAGTGATATTGTTTAAAACATTATACATATACTTAAGAACATTGATCTGTCTATTATGTCTCTTACTAATTCACGTATCTTCCAAGAATTTGTGATAAAATAGATATTTTACTAGTTAACTAATTTAAGATGGTTATATTATACTTTTAGAGTAAGGTCTAAGCGTGCATTTTCCGTCATGAAAATTGCAAAGACAAGACTGCGGAGTTCAATGGAGGGTGTCGAGTGTTTCGACATTGATTCAATCACATGATTTTGAGAAGATGAAGAGACGTCGAATATGTTTTTCATAGAAGTGGATCTTGTTTAATGAGATAATTTTAAAATTTGAATCGATTATTCATTTTTTGTTTGCCTTTATCATGATGTGGTTCTGTCTTTCCTTTCATTTTACTTGAATATTCATATTTAAATATTTATGATGAATTTAGTGCAAAAAATATTGATCGGACCCTACTCGGCCCGACCTAACTAAATTACGTGGCTGTGTTATAATACTCTGCACCCCACTTTCAAATTCTGACTCCGCACTTGACAATAATCAAATTTTATAACTAGCACTCCACATGATTGACCATCCAATATATAGTACCTTAACTGAGTTTGCAATAAAACCAGAACACACGCAGACAAGCTAACCAATATGATCAACTTACACCTACACAGTTTCTTGTAAATCGAATAAATGTCATATTGTTGGGTTAAAATATGTCCCATACGAATCAAGATGAATTATGTGAGTTAAGTTATACGGCTTTGATCTTGTGCCCTGGAAAGATTGTCCGAGGAACAATCGTACCATAATACGAATGAAGAAATAGAAGAAACTTCAATCCATGGTTAGATTTATGGCTTGGGTGTAAAAGCTTGTCCATCACAGCCATCAGGAAAGAGCACAATAGTCAGCTTCTTAGTCTTGGCTTCCTTGACTACCACACTGAAAATGTACCAGATTCTGAAATCAATGGCCATTGTTATTATGGGATGCAAGTTCATAATGGTGCCAAATATAAAAGGCAAAGCGTGACAGAAGAGAATCAAACAAAAAATCCAACCTGCCTGAACAAAAAAAGTTACTACTTCATAGATACATTTTATAGGAGTCGCACATTTGGTCTTATATATATTTGTAATAATGTAATTACATTTTATATATATATATCGATATTAGAATGATAATTCATAGATACACCTAATTAAACGCCTTTGTCAGTGTTTGCACGTCCAATGAGCAGCTGTGTATTGACAGTAGCAGCTTGTAATGCATTCTGCTCAACCTGCCTTAACAACGAGCTGAAGCTGCCTACAGTATTCAGACTCAGTTGTACTCGTTGCTGTGTCGTGGTTCCTGCCGCTTCACCAACAGATTCGTTCGGCCACTGGATTCTTAGACAACCAGGAGATGGAACAACAACAGGCCCAAGTGAAGAAACATTTGCCAGGGGATTCTGACAAACAGGATTTCTCACACGCGGATTTGATTGTTCCACTTCCCACCTTTGGGCCAGCTGGTGTGCTCTTCTCCATGGCATAAACTTGAGTCTCCGGTCCCTTAAAATGTCGTCCCAATTTCCAAGTCCATGTCTTCTCACACCAATCCAGAGACTGTCTAGCTCATCTTCATACCACAGGTTTGCACCAAATTCAGGTATGTTATTTCTGTTGGTCCGAGCAGATCCGTCTCTAGTTGAAAGTACATCATGTGAACTAGACTGGAAAGGGGAACGGGGAGCATACTCGTATAAAACTTGACGTGGAGATTGCATAGCTTCCTGATTTAGCTGATTACTCCTTGCACCCAGAACACTTTGAGCAACAAGATTCAGGGAGGTATTGGATCGGGGAGTCACATCATTGCTACTCTCCTCGAAAAACTGAAACATATACCACAAAAGTGTCATATATAAACACAGAGCACGAGAGAGGAAGCCAAAGAATTGCGAACTAAAACTTCCGCGCAAGATTTGTGCAACACGTTGAAAAAGCTGCCACAAATTTTGCGCAAAAAGCAGAAAAATAATTAATACGCGGAAGCATTATCAATGTAACTGACATCATAGCAAATTCAGGAAGTCCAAATGATATCATCCCTTTAACAACTCAATAATCAGTGGGCAAAATTGATAGTGTTCTGTAATTACGTGAATATTATTGGTGTTCAGAGAGGTGCGTGATAGAGCTGCTATAGAACCGTCAAGTTGTTTGCCCTTTTTATTAGCCGCACTTACCCATGAACTACTTACTGCATCCTTTGTTCTTAGCGTTGGCATGTTCTTTTCACGAGCTGAGCCAAGAGAAAGTTGAACATCTGATGCCCCGCCAAGATTATGTTCCAGGGAACCAAAATCAAGTGGTTGGAACTCAGACTCATAAGAAGCTGCATTGATAAGAGGTGGTGTGAAAACAACAGCAGTAGTGAAAAATTGCGCAGAAACTGTGGAACAATTCACAAAATACACGCAACATGCGCAAAATTATTCACAACATGTTATGCGCAATAAATGGCATAACATAGAATACATACCGTCTGGACAGGCTAACATATCCGGAGATGCTTGTGATTGTGTCTTCCCCAAATTACTAGCAGGCACTAGGCTGGTGCTTTGGACATCTCCTTGTCCTTGCACAGTAGTAGCTGGGGTATCATACACCTGTAGAGTACATACAAGAAACTGTCAGCTGAGTGACCTTAGCTCCGGACAGACAACAAATTTAGATGCTATGTTTGCAAGATGATATACAAGAAAGTTCCCTTGGTGTACATCATAACAAATATCCAAAATTGGTATCCGTAACAACTAATTATTATCCTCTTCCAAAAATTGATATCTCGAGAAAAGTTAGTTTTGCATAGATCTAGGAAGTCAGAATCTCGCATTTCCCTCGTTGATGGCGGTAGAATAACTACTCGTGTTTGATTAAATTAAAATGGCATCGCAACTCTTAATTATTAACTTTCAGAATTTGCATGCTTCTTCTCCGAATTCTGAACATGATACAATAATATATAATGATCCACAGCATTTCTTATCTACTGTCTAGATCTATCGAAGCCATAGGGCCTAATGCTCAAGGACAAACACAAAGGAGGACCAAATGTTGACTGCTGTTTTCATAGGTTTTCCACAAAATTTCAAAATATAATACATTGCATTGACTAGATGGAACCAAACAAAAGGATTCAAGAATATAATGATCACAAGGAAACGACGGGTGAATGCAAGACAACCCAACCCAACCAAAGTTCTTGTTCATTATCAACGATATTACCCTCATGACCGGCAAGATTTGGAAGACTTATATCCTAATCGCAATATGAGCATTCAAGCACGAAAATAGTTGCACAAAAGTGTCGCAAGGCAAACAATAGAAATTAAATATGAAAATTGCACAACGAATCCATGAACAGATGAACTAATAATTTGAATAATTGACAAGTAAACAAGCAAGTAATAATAAGTTCTTCACTTCATTTTCTCACAATAAGGAATAAGTGATATTCTAATAAACGTTCATGGGTGGTCGTGGAGGGTACCTTTTTCGTTTTGTGTTTGGATCTTCGAGTATATACTTTTATTGTTGAACTTATCTTCTCGTGTGCACCCAAGTTAGACCATAAAGTATCGGTTTTAGGTCTTAGATTGTCAGAATTGCTTCGTTCCTCCAGTATGGCCATTGAGTTCTCTCCAGCGCAAGTCTTCATGATGAAAAAAGAGGTTAAATATTTCAAGTAGATACAAAATCTTCACGTATGAATCTACAAGAATGAGGAAGACTTTATATATGCTAATATGCACTAACATTATAACATGAACGAGAGGAGTAAGATAATTGCATTTTAGAGCTCGAGGAACGCAGAAACAGTTTTAGATATTTACACACACACACAACACACACACATGTGTGTGTGACTAAGAAAACATCTCCAAAGCTGGTAATATCTCCCAGTGTTTCTATCAAATAATCTGTTCAATAATTAATTCTTTTTAAGCATTGATCACGTGTGTAGAAGTCGTGAGTTTACTTAAGTGCATTCAGCCATTCACTATAAAGAACTCCTACTTCGGAACGATAAAAGTCATCATGGAATCAAGGAAGTGAAATTCAGACATAATCTGTCGGCTTTCGTCATTATGTTTTGTTCTGTTTTTTGTCGGTGACCAATTTAAGGTTGCTTGTCATAATTGTATTTTAAGTCTCAACGCCTAATTATTTGCATCCAAGCTTCCATACTTGTTTAGAAATGCAAACAAGTTTTGGGATTAGGTAGACATTAATTTATAACAGCTCAGCATAACACACTGACATGCACACGCACTCATATAAAAGGAGAAAACGAGGCTACGAACATAAACTTTTGTTTACCTAGAGTGTCATGAATCCCTAACGAAAACAAAATTCCAGAGTTTACCGTAAACAGAAAGTGGACTAGACAAAGCTACGAACATAAATTCTTTACAAATAAACAAATTGTGCTGCTGCAGATATAGGACTGACAAAATCAAGTACAGTACTAGTTAATAATGAACAGGTAGAATCAACATGATCTGCAAGGTTGGATTACTAGTCTTCTGAAATGTCACAAGTGTAATGCCTCACCTCAGATTGTTGGGTGACTTTAGTCGAGGAATTAGGCTCGGATGTTCCTAGAAGGTTCTTGGTTGTTGTACATAACCGTCTCCTCCTGTATGTTATAAATGTGTCCTTCTCCATGATACTTATGTTGGTTGCTGGTTCTAGAGTAGTTAAGGCAATGTGATAAACAAAACATTAGATTTGGGAATTGAAACTATGAAAAATAAAATAAAATGTGCATTATCACATTGTATTATTACAATATAAGAGAGCCTTAATTTGTGAACAAAATACAATTAGCAGTAAGGATATCTTGGTTGCCCTAGAACATACACAAGAAACATTGCAAAAACAAAATAGGGGCATTTGGTTATTCGAACTGGATCGGCTTACGAATTGGCCTAGATGAATAGGACACTACTGTACTGATTATAACACAATTGAGCATATAGATTAATTACAGAAGCAATGCATTCACATATCATAACATTCAAGAGTCAAGACAATTAGGTAGAGTAAGGAACATAAAAAGAACAAACTTTGAGATAAAAACACAGTACAGATTCAGAAAGAAAGAAGATATCTTTGACATAAACTCAGAAAACCCATATCGGAAATTCCAAAGAAGAAAAGAAAACACAAAATTGAGAGTACCGATGATTGTTGAGGGAAAGGTTTCAGATGGCTTGGTTTGTTGTCTGTTGAGTTGGTGTCGATATGAAAATGACAAGTGAAAGGTGAAGAAGAAGTGGATTGATTGGGCCACCGATTGATTGTTTGTGTGTGAGTTTCATTTATTGGGTATTTGATTGCTTTCCAGATGTCTGTAATCTTGAAAATGGCTAATCAGAATTCAACACACATTTTGTGTCTCTGGCATGGCATGGCATTGCGTGCGTGTAATATAACAGTCTATTGGTTTAGTTTCACACCTGAAAATTTGAACTTATCCCGCCACTATTTTTCATTCTATAACTCAATATTATTTTATAATAGGCTTTCATTGATTATAAAATCTTTTGAAAAACCATATACTCACTCCGTTCCATTTCATCTTTTTGTATTCCATTTTGAACCGTTCCAATCTCATTTTCTTCTCACTTAAATGGAAAAAATTTATCCTACTTTATATACTATCTATCACAATTTATTTAATATTTCTTATACTTTACTCACTCTCTTCCCTGTATTTATCACCATCTCTCATACTTTATTCAATTTTCTCTTAAATCTTGTGTTCGGATCCGCGGAAAGATGAAACCGGGATGGAGGAAGTATTTTACTCCTTTGTTTCATTCTATACTAGTGACTAAATAACTTATCGCTTTGACTTTTTTGCAGTCAAACATTTTCAGCTTTGACTACGAATTAATTTTAAACTGCAAATGTAAAATGTTTAATTTTTTTTATATAATGAAACTTTAGGGATTAATTTAATTGAATATTTTAGATTTGCAATTTAAGATTAATTTGTAGTTAAAGTTGAAAAAAATTTGA
Organism: Plantago rigida; assembly: GCA_036897825.1. Lineage (NCBI taxonomy): Eukaryota > Viridiplantae > Streptophyta > Magnoliopsida > Lamiales > Plantaginaceae > Plantago > Plantago rigida. The sequence goes on from JAYMSR010001334.1 coordinate 8,486, forward strand.
TCGTAAAAAGTCAAAGTGAACACTTGTTTCGGGATGGAGTAATTAGTTGGCCATTTAGTCACGATATTTATTGCTGTGAATCTTCTCCAATAAGTAATGGTGAAGCCAGATCGAGTGCACCGCGAATAAAGACAATACATGATGTGTAGAATAATTAGTCGGTTCCTAGACTAAATGTCTCAAGTAAAGTGATGAATATGACCAGATTCTTACTCAAGCATCAAGTATTGTTCGTTTGTATGGAAATATCAAATACTCCTATGTAGGACTGATTATGTTAACTAACATACTGTAGATATATGCATTATTGTTGCGTTTAAGATTAGTGAGTAACAGCTACCACTAACTATCATCATCATTTTATTCTTGTATGAACTAATTAAAGATGGAATGATGGTGAAGTTGCGACACCTTTTTGTTGTACAAGCGTGAACGTCCAACACTCCTCATGACCATTCATTTTAATTTCTTGGACGCTGAGACTCAAAGTTCTATGTATAAAATTGAAATGATAAAGATGTTTATAGCTACCAAATGGCATTTGCCTAGCCTCTGAGAACCCGCATCAAAAGATGAAATCAGCAATTCAGGTCATCTATGAAATCATCTGAATTATTAAAAAATGTGTGTGAAATTTTACAATCATTATTTTTACAACACGTGTTAGGTCCGATGACTGAGAATTTTTCTTTACGTAATTACTATCAATTTATGTTGCCTACTAAGAAGGCTCATTGCTCGTAAAAAATATAAACAATCAATCAAAGAAAATTCAGAAATAAAATTAAAAAAATCACAAAAGCTCCCATCAACAACGATCTCTCTTTTAAATAATGTTGGAAAATCCTTATCAACTAGTCAAAAATTAAAAAGGAACAAATATATTATTGAAGAAACGAGGTATTGGATGGAGCGAAAAAATTGAAGAAGAATCTGATTTTGTTCAAGATTGATTTAGAGAAGGCTTAAGATTCGGTAAGCTGGGAGTTTCTAGGGAAAATGTTGAAGCTGTTAGGTTTCGGGCCAAAGTGGTGTAAGTGGATGATAGAATGTGTCTCTTATGCGGAAGCCTCGATCGATTCTTATTAATGGCAGTCCTATTATGCCCTTTAAACTTTGGAGGGGGCTTGGATAAGGAGACCCTTTATCTCCTTACTTATTCATTCTCTATTAAGACCTTTCTATAGCAAAGCTAATAAAAAAATGGGGATGGAAAGATTTAAGCTCCCAAAACTTGTCAAAGTGGAAATCATGTCCCCATTATTTGCTTTGATGATGATTGTATATTCTACTGTAAAGCTAATAAACAATCCGTAAATAACTTACAAAAGTTTTTGAATGAGTATGCTTGCTGGTCAATCTATTTGGTGGAATAAATCAAGAATTATGGTTTCCCCTAATACTCCTATTAACTTAAAATGGGAAATAACTCAGAAACTACATGTTATTCCAAATAGAAGAAAGGATAAGTACCTTGGCATACCTTTTATGTTAGGGCAAAGGAAGGCTTACTTATTTGATTATATTGTGATCAAAGTCTACAAGAGGATAAACAAATGGTATAACAAGTTCTTGTCTTACGCTGACAAAGGCTTCTTATTCAAATTGTTAAGTATACCTAGGTTTGCAATGCCTACTTCTCAGTTTCCTGTCTCTTGCACATATAGAATACTAACAAAAAGTTCTGAGGAACCCTACTGCTAATTCTAAGAGAATTCATGAGGCTAGTTGGTGGGAAGTTTGTACTAGCAAAGTCTCCTGGGGGGGCTTGGTAATAAAAATCTTGAAGATCTTAATGTAGCTTACAGTATAAACTCCTTTGGAAACTCATTGTAAATCCTAACTCTATTTGGATCAAAGTTTATAAAGAAAAGAGAAAATTTTATTTTACACTAATAACTATTTCATTAATTTGAAGTTACACTTGAAACTTTTAA
>JAYMSR010001335.1:0-10421 GCA_036897825.1 Plantago rigida
GCTTGCTTCTTCTCCAACTCTTCCATCTTCACTGTTCATGATGGATCCTTTAGAAAATGCTTGAGTAAAGGACCTAATAGCTTCCATGGTTAGAATGATATAACAGCAGTTCTAGCATTAACAGGTTAAGTATCAACAAGAAGTAAGAACCAACTGACGTTCTGCCATATAATTTGAGGACAGAACATTAACTAGCCATACTCATTGAATCTTCATCAACTACGCCAAAAGTGACTGCGATTGGATGCAAAAGAAACCAAGTCCAAATGCCCAACACATTTATGATTTATGAATAAAATTGTGTGATCAAACACATAACATAAAAGTCTCTACTCAAAAACAGTAAGGATTGAAACGGTTAGCTTCTTTGAATTTTCGCCACGTATAGGAAACTACAGCCATTGCAATCAAATTGAAGGCATCAACATACCATGTGATATCCCATAAGCACTGCCTTTTACCGTTTTAGCATTACCCCTTTCTGTTTGGAACAATGGCAGTTGGTAACCTCTCATGCTTGACATTCCAAAAAAAATATACTTCATTTGAAGTCCAGTTCTAAAGCAATCCTAGATTTAAGTCCGTTCGCCACAATATTTACCCCATTTCCTAATACAAACTCCCAAAAGTTCCTCTCCCAGGTAATTTTAAAAAGGCCAAGAATGTATCTTCAACATTTGAATGCATGACTAAAACCAGCTTGGATTGTAGCTTCATAGTGCCAAGAAAGTCCAGGACTCGATAATTCAAATTCCAAATCAAAGGTGGTACACTTAAACTAAAACTAGAAAATCTTGAATTAGTATACTCCAAAAATACAATTTTCCACAGGGACTATTCTGTGCAAAATTAAGGCATGATTTTCCATCATAGTGCTCAAGAAAAAACAAGCAGTGACAGATATAAACAGATGCAATCATGCAATTGTTGCATAGTACCCATAAGCACCAAGCATAACCTTTTTATAAGATTAAAGCAGTAGCTCTAAACTAAATTCTCTAGAAACAGTACTTGAGGAGAAAAAAGAAACACAACAAGACTGAGTCTGAATCCTATTGCATAATTAGACAAAAGTGTACCGGTAGAGTATCTCTGAGCAAAGAAAATCGGTAAGTTCATGCCTTTCCTGCTATAGGCATTTCCCAGCTGCTGAAATTCTAGTCTGAGTTTAAGTACTTACCATCTCCAAGCTACACTTGTTTGAAGAAGAATTGGGAAACAGACAATGGCAAGAAGCCAAGAAATTGGAAAAAGGTGGGAGGGAAAGTTGTGGACAGTTAAAAAACAAACCTTTTAATTATTGGCTTGTTGGATGAAGCCCAATGTGTGAATTTCCGATGGGAAAATTCTGCCCAAGTCAAGCACCTTTTGCCATTCAAGAACTATTGACCAATTTCAACCACTTCAGGCTTTGATCTGGTATCCGAAATACCCTTTGAGGCTTTGAGCAGAAGCCGATATATAATTGATCTTTAATCTACCAACTCCGGGTGGATTTGGTATCCAAAGTGTAGAACAGAGTATCTCAATCAAGCTTGGCTCGAGCTATTATGGACTGAACTCGACTTGTTAACAAAACTAACTATTTTTCAAGGTTAGATCAAGATAAGTAGGTTCGAACTCGGTTAATTTGTTTTGAGCTTTAGTTGAGTTCGATCTTGTTAGTTGTTACTGATTAAACACAAAGAATATATTTACGAGTCTAGTTATGCATCAACAAATCGAGCCCTATTCGACTCAATAATAAAACAAGCATAAAGTTTGTCAGAACACCTTATTGAATGAGTCAAATTTGAACTATGACCCGGGCTCGAACCACCAAAAGTATTTAAATGTTACAAGTAAATGCAACTTGTACGTTGAATTTATAAATTGCGGACCAATCCCGAGAACTCTAGATTCTTGAATTTTGTTCTGGTTTGCTCGTTAAGTAAAACCAACACGTGTAAAATACGCAACGACCCCATTGTATATCAACAACTCTTCTTCTTCTTCTCCCCATTTCCACACAGAAATTAAACAATCCCAATTTCTTGATTTCCAAATTTCCGATTAACCCAAATTCTCCCAATTTCCTTCCACTATTCCATCAAATCAACACGATGTGGGGTCAAACCTTTCACGGAAAATACGACGTGGAATCCGGCCACGATCTGCTATACCCGATGATGCTCGAAAGCCCTGAGCTTCGATGGTCATTTATCCGGAAGATATACTCAATTGTCAGTATTCAGTTGCTTCTCACCATTGCTGTAGCTTCCATTGTCGTCACTGTTCATCCTATTACCGTTTTCTTTACCACTACTGGAGCTGGTTTGGTTGTTTACATTCTCCTTATCATTACCCCTTTTATCGGTGAGTGTCAATTGATCGTTTAGAATCGAAAAGATTGTAACTTTCTGCTTGTGCTTGCTTAATTGTTTTGTGGGTTGTTTTTGTTTTGCAGTTTTGTGCCCATTGAGTTACTATTACCAGAAGCATCCGGTTAATTATTTGCTGCTTGGGATTTTCACTGTCTCGCTTGCCTTTGCTGTTGGATTGACTTGCGCCTATACTAGCGGTGAGTAGTTTACAATCTTGCAGCTTCGTGTTCATTGAATGGGAAAAGTTGTTGATTTACATGTTAAGGGGAACATAATTTATGTGAATTGGGAATGTTAATGCTATGCTTCATTTGCGTGCTTTGGATTTCCTTGATTGAATGGGAGAACTTGTCTATTTGCATCGTATAAAAAGATGTACTAAGTGAGTAGGAGGGTAATGTATAGATGGTAGTTTAGGAAAGAAAAGTGGAAGACATTTATGGTCCTCACTTATTAGTACTACTTTGTGGTGCGGTGTAGCGGTGTATCAGTGATGTATTCAATTCATCAGAGACGATTTCATATAGCTCACGTGTTTTGTTGGATATTAAAATGAGTCGCTTTGTTACTATACTAGCTGTTATTTTATGGGTGTACTGCATTGTTGGAGAATGATTTAGGAAAGATAAAAGGGATATATGAGTTCTTTCAGTATTACGGATAGTTATTCAACTTTTGGTTTGAGGATGGTTAACTTGAAAGAGGCATGGTAAGGATGTATATATTTCATTTTGTATGTTAGGATATGGGATGATGAGAGCTCTTAACGATGCTGGTGTCTAAATTTGTTGTAGAAATTGAGAATGGGAATTAACTGAATTACTCTATGAAAGTCATCTTACATTAGAAGCATGTTCAATTTTGTTATCTTTCCATGATTCACTTTTGCAAAATTCTTCTTGTATTGGCACTTGGCAGACATTGATCAACTTCTTAGATTTTTGCGTTTCTGTTTATCTTCCGGAAGATTTCTAAAAGTTCACCTATACAATTGAGCTGGTGTCTTTATCTTCGTCTTGCCATGCTGGTGGTTTCGAGGGGGTCTAGCTAATGGAGTATGATTATGTGACTCCTATGAGTTTATGGGTATCTGTAGAGAAGATTGTTTCTTTTGTGAACATGCTTATAGGCAACCCAACTTTAGCCAACTCCTGTGGAGCTGTGCTGAGTGGTTTCATATACAGAAGATAATTGTGAAACGATAGCCTTGTTCTTCCAAGTTCCAACTCCGCCTTAGGAATGATCTTGTTTCTGAAATAACCTTTTCTGCCATACTACTAGTTTTTTTAGGGCAATTAATTGATAAGAGAAATTAGATGTCGTACCAAGCAAATACATGCATCTCTGAAGTAGTATCCAGATTAGAAAATTCAGTTACTTACCTTCGTTGTTGCCTAGCAAACTGTGCACACCAATAGTAGACCTGCTCGTTAATGTATTGACATGGCGTTTTTTGGAGTTTCCAGTGTGGTTCAGTTTTCCAGTTGAAGCACTGCATGTTAATATACCCTGCTCAAGTTTTTACTGTCTGCTGACTAACAAACATATGTTCAAATTTTGCAGGGAAAGTCATTCTGGAGGCTGTAATCTTAACTGCAGCTGTGGTTGTCAGTCTCACTCTGTACACGTTCTGGGCTGTAAAGAGAGGTCAGGATTTTAATTTCCTGGGGCCTTTCTTGTTTGGTGCCCTTGTTGTGCTTATGCTGTTCTCGCTGATTCAGGTATGCACTTCCTCTCTGTACATATCCATAGTTCCTATCATTCTTTGTGTGCAAACTGCTTGCTAATGAAATGTTTCGCGTTGCAGATATTCTTCCCTCTGGGTAAGATAAGCGTGATGATATATGGTGCCCTGGCATCAATCGTCTTTTGTGGCTACATTGTCTATGACACTGACAATCTGATCAAGCGATATACTTACGATCAGTATATCTGGGCTGCTGTTGCATTGTATTTGGATGTCATCAACCTGTTCCTATCTTTGTTGAACATCCTCAGAGCAGCAAACGAGTAAATATTTGTTGTTAGAAACGAATGTTGGTCAGTTGGTACTCTGTAGTAAGGTTTCTCTGGTGTCTACCGAATATTGAAATTTCTTGCCAATGCTAAGCTCTTACATCAGTGCACTTGCTTTATTGTCTGATTCGCAGTGGTATAAGATGTTGATATTTACTTCATGTGATTGTTGTCTCTCTAGGCCATTCGTTGCAATTGCTTTACATTTGAGATGAATTTTGTTACCAAATAAATCTGACTTCTAGATCCGTCAATGATGCTCGAATCGAAAATGTAGATGAAAAAAAGACAGCACGAAATTATGGTAATGACCATTAACCAACCTAGTATTGTTTCCCGAATAGAACTCAACATTTTACAGCAAGTCTTCAAGCCTTCAGGGATAGAATCTTTGGTTTCACATAGCTGAAGTGATGGAAATGAACAGATCCTGCTCAAAACTAAGTTGCATGGAGGGACAATGTAGATGCCAAAACACAATAGAGAATGTGAAGCATACAAATGGCATTTCATAATGCAGGAACAAAAGATGTTACAAACTGTTTCTTCAGAGTTATCATGTTAATTGCTACTTCCCCATGAACAAGATGTTCATTCACACTCCATTTACGCAAAAGAAGACATCGTAAATCCTCAGTATCGGAGCAAAAACATTCCGACAGCCAGTCCAACAAGTTAAATGTGAAACCATGATTAGTAGACTCTCTAACCCTACTCGCCGTCAATTCAATACTCTCTAACCAGTCCTTCGATCAAACTGCTGCTCAAAAGCTGCAGTCTTTCTCATGCTGTATTTTCTTTGAAGCTCTTGGTAAGCCAAATGGCAGTTTCTCTAGGAGAAGCTTTTAGAGGTCCAAACGGTTTCAGTAGCACTTGGAGCTCACCAAACCGTTCCTGCTGTAACAACTGTGCACTGAACTCAAGCAAACCTTCCAACGCTTCAGCTCGCTGCTGGTAAGACGAAGTATCGAACCTCCGCAGCCGAGAATCAGCAGATGAGCCGCTGGCTGGGTTATGCTCTGAACATTCACTACCATGGTGAGAAGACTGTGGTATCTGAACGGTACATTTGTCTTTTGTGATTGAACGATCACCACTATATGGTGAGGTGGAAGAGCATTGAGCAGATATTGATGAAGCCCTACGTGTTGTTGGCTGATGATCATCAGATGAAGCCAAAGAAAAGTCCACCATCTTGTCCATCCGTGGAGCATTGACGGAGACATCAGGTGACTGGATGCTACCAAGTATACCTGCACTCGGTTTATAAGGTGTCCTTGTGGTGACCGGTCTGGTGGACATTGGAAGTGAAGCTCGGCGAGTCAAATGGGAAGGTTTTCGAGCTGGGGTGTGTAACACAGGGAGCTGCACATTCGGGTGCATAAACATAAGTGAACAGCTTTAAAGAAAAATGATACCAGCATTAACTAGAGTTTTTGAAGATGGTGAAGTGAAAAATTGAAGAAAGAAAAAGTTACAGATAGTATTTGCAAATGGTTCATTTCAAAGAAGAGAATCTAGAAGCGGGTTTGAAATTTGAACCGGCTTTTGTTTTTCAGCTTCTACCCAAAGAAAAGCTGGAATTTGCTTTTGAAAACACCGAAATTACTTCAGCAGAAAACAAGATAAAGGCTATTGTAAACACACCTAGATTTTGAGGCTATAGCTAATCTTTGCCGAGAATGTCAAATCAAACATGCAATGTTATGGAGAAGAAAATAATAAGACAAACCAATTCACGAGTAGATCCAGGGTTTGACATCTTTGATGGAATTGACTGTCTTCTTAGGTTGGGAGAAGCCTTGGTTGTGGTTACTCTGGTTGTTTTTGTAGCAGTTGACAACTTCGTGGTCACCGAGTTTCTGACACTTGCATCTTCACTAATTCTATCAGCTGATAGTTCCGAGAATTTATTATTCACATGGTGCAAAGATGCCCTTCGCGAAGAACAGCGAGACTCCAATTCACTGCCAGATATGCTAGGGTTCAAGGCCCTATTATTGCCAAATGACAGCCTTTTCTCTGATTCGCGGAATCGTGATTTCTTGACATAATTGTGATCAGGAGATTGACTGGGAAAAGAACCCCTCCTTGGGTTCATAGATTTCAGATGAGCGGCTAATACATACGGGCGAAGGTGCGGATTCCTGAGCAAATTGCCAGCCTAGACAAGAGATCAAAAAAATAACTTCAGGTGGGAACAAAAGAAAGGAAAAATGAAAAAGAAAAAGAAAGGGGAAATTGTCCGTACACTTGGCCTAAACTCTGGATTTTTACGGAGCATGCTCTTGATTAAACCACGGCTGGGCAAGAATAGAAGAACACTTCAGTGAACGTGAAAGAGAAACTTCCAAAACAAAAGAGCAATGCAGAAATGAAGGAAAATATATGCATCAATTCGAAGAATTCACTCACAATGGACCAGAATACATGGTTGGAAGTGGAGAAACAATAGATTTGTTTATTTTGTTGATCAGACCTTGTATATCCTATTCACAGAGAAAAATAAAATCAATGAAACCGATAGTAGTTGGAAAAGGGATATTTGAATCCTGAAGTGTAAAATATCAGTAGTACTTGAATGGTATGTTCATCATATTATGGGAAGAAGCAACAGGTGACTTACAAAGGCTTTAAATGCAGGTTTGTAAGCAGCCATTTCATACATGCAGCAACCTGAATATGAAAAGTCACAGTAAATGGTAAGGTAAGTGCGCAACTGATGGAGCAAGATGACATTCCAAAATGTGAGTTAGTTACCTAAGGACCAGATGTCTGACTTAGAACCATAAGGTATGTCAGCAAGAAGCTCTGGGCACATGTAGCTTGGTGTACCCACAACCTAGAATAAGATCGATAAATAGTTTAAGTATATTGTTTGTTAAAAAGGAGAAGATCACAAAGAATTTCCCCATAGTAGCTATCTTCACTTACGGAACAAGCAAGATCATCAGATGTCAATACTTTAGCAAGGCCAAAATCACCTAAAAACAATATTAAGATTTAAGTAAATAAACCTTAACAAATGAAAGTCTGAATGTAACAGTTTCATCAGCAATTTTAGGTAAGCTCAGTTACCTAAACGGATGTCCTGCTCCTTTGTCAAAAAGATATTTGAGCACTGAAAAATAATTAACGGAATACATCAGCTACCATTTAGATTGCGTTGCGGAATGAGCTATTTCTCAAAATTAAATGTCAAAATACCTTAACATCACGATGAAGTATATGGTTGGTATGCAGGTAATCAAGTGCCAACAGTAGCTGGACTAACCATTTGCAGAGTTTCTATTTAATATGAAACACCCAGAAGTAAATATTAGAAAATTCGATACTAATGAGCAGAAAGAGGTCCAAAACTTTTAATTAACTAATCTGGGGCAAACCTCCTCAGAGAAGTGAATTCCATTTGCCTTCTTTATGGCTTCAGCCCTGTGATATAAAGGACAATAACATACACTTGAGAATTGAATAACATGTCGAAAATGTATTTATATTCTCAAATAAGTGCGCCATGTCCAAGATATTGAAGATAAGCAACTTACATGTCTCCTCCTTCGCAATACCCAATGATAATGCAGACATAACAACCCTGACATATTAGAAACAAGTTATTTAATGGAGGAAGAAACAAAATGAGGTACAAACTCTCTGCAACTCATGAGCTATACCGATACCTTCTCCACCCAGGAATCTTTGTATTCAACAATGTATGGATTCTGCACTTTGGAGATGAGCTCCATCTGAAAAGGGTAAATTTTGTCAAAGTTAGAACTACCGTACAATCCATGAGCGGAACTCATTATATAAAGGGAACTCATGATTCATGAATCGACGAATAAGAAGTGTTTTACAGTTTCACCATGTTTAATGCAACAACTTCCTAACAAAATTCAGCGACATATGCACCCGATATAGACAATAATTCGTATCCGCGAGGTAAAAGCAACGGTAATTTAACTTCACATTGACACAGAAAGTTCAAGTTAAGCTAAACTGTCACCTCTAGATGAGCAGATCTGCGAGTTCTGTTAGTCTGTCGTGCAAGGCGAATTTTCTTCATGACATACCTTCGGATGAAATAGAATACTGGAAATTACAAACACAAAAAGCACAAAACTACACGACGATTCAAAGCACAATCATGCCAGTCTAAAACGTAACAAACAAATACAAGTACTTACTTCTTCTTCTCTTGCTTATGCCTCACAAGCACCGCAGAACCGAAAGAGCCTTTACCAATCTGCTCTAGTATATCATAATTCTCCATTTCCCACTAGTTCTCAAACAACTGGCCCAATGTAATTATAATTCAGTTCCTCTTTCCAGCCTACAAGAATATAAATACTACACACAAACCACATTTCAGATAAGCATGATGGAGATTCAATTGATTACATCCCAATATTCACTGCAATTCAAGAAACACCAGAAAAGGATTTAACAGCTTAATTGAAAAGGTAATCTGAGTATCTTTGTGAGCATATTAGGTGAAACATATCTTTCAATAAAAGTGTAAGAATCACAAACACTTGGCTGCTTCTAGAAAATCAACCTACTACTCAAAAAGGCAAACTTTCAACTTGTGTGTGCTCGACACTTCCAAGAAACTATCGAATCCAAACAATCAGTACAGAAAGGGGGTTTTCAAGAAAACAAAAAAATGAATTGTGTGTGAGCTAAAAATCGTACCTTTAGGTGAAAAGAAATGCAGATCTTTGAAGTCTCAGCACTTATAAGTTGGAAGAGGTAAAGAATAGAAGCGGCAAGAAATACCAAAGATTGGATTTCGAAACGAAAAAGTTGAAAATCTGATGAAATGAGAAAATGAGACAAGACAAGAAGAGAAGAAAAGGAAAGGATATGCTGCCCACTTCGTCTTTGCGTAAAGAGGGACAGGAGAAGAGAAAATTCGTGCTTGGGGTGTCGGGGACCCTGTCACTGTAATTTTAAATTCATTGAATGAATCAATTTTGTTCAGCACTCAATTTTATTACGAAATTCAACTTTCCATTTTCAAAGGTCTGTATTAAGATATTCAGAGTTAATAGAATATGATGGTTGGTGATAAAATATGAAAATATAATGAATAAAATTAAAACTTCATCCAAAATTTCATGTTTGTACATTCAACTTTTTTATTGCGCTGCCACTTATGACTCTCGTAGATATTCCATAGTTTAATCATTATTTATTCATATATCATTATGAGTGAACTTACTTCATCTACAAACTGACAAAAACTTATGTTGAACGTTTAAAGTGTAAACATTTTAGACACGAAACCGGCAACAACTCTCCTCAAGCAATAATAATGATGATGATAAAATGTGTATTCGTCGAACTGAATTATGATCGCGTTGTCTCAGTCGTGGTGACCGAGACTCGTCGAAGGGTATTTGCAAGGTGTTAGTTCTAATGGCAATCATTACTATTGAATAGTATATTCTAATCATTTATAATATACATTGTTAGGTATGTACATATTCTACATGACTTACTTATATAAGTTGTTCACTTTAATTTTCGACATGTAAAATAAGAAGAGTATTATTATACCAATATATGTATCACATGTGTGATTAGTGGGGAATTTTAAAAGTATAAATGTACAACACTTTGCTTTAATTTCATTGTTAGGTTATACTTAATACAAAATTATCAGCTCGATAAGCTTATTTCCGTAATAAGCATGTTACGCGAACATCTAGTTGGTAGCTGATTTAATGAGTTTGTACATGAAACTTATAAAAAAAAACCTATATGATTTGTTTTACATATCATATTTAACAAACCAGCTAATTAATTTACTATACACTTTTATAAAAATCAACTAGTTTATCAATTACTCAATCAACTTGATTGTAGTTGCTTTGAGCTACCTAATCAACTACCGAATAATTTATCATCTAGTTTTGCTTAAAACATAAGCCTACAAAAATTGCATGACATTGACATGCTTAGGAGTCAGGGTGTGCATTAGATTAATCCTATATGAATTTCAGATTAATCAGAAAATTGGGAGCCAAGAGTGTTTCCCAT
>JAYMSR010001336.1:0-10416 GCA_036897825.1 Plantago rigida
TTGAATTTGTTTAATAAATGTTAATTAGTTACTGATTAGAAAAAAAATGTTCTACTTAGTTTTTCAAGAAATAAGTTAATTGATTAACTAAAAATCGCTCATCATTTATCCTATACCAATAAGAACCCCGATTTAAATTTAAAAAAATACCATTTAAGAACCTAGCTAAACCCTACTTTTCTAAAGAAACCCTAGCCACCCTTTCCCATTACGTTTTCCTTCAATTTGATCTCTGTGCTTGCCTACGTTATACTATCTTCCATTATTTTCTCCTCATAACGTTGGTAATTCACAATTTGCGCTCTGGATTCGAGAGAGCGAGAACTCATTTACTCAATCCCGCGATTTAGATGATCTAAGTCAAACCATTCCATACACAATAAACCCCTGTTGAAATCGCTCCTAAACCCTTCGACGAATATCTTCCGGTTTGCTTCTGCACCATGGTGGAGGATGACGGAAAAATGTCGAAACGCACCTTGAGGAAGCAGTGTCGTATCGCCACTGAGCAGGAAATTAATCGGCTGGACTCACTCCCATGGACTTCATCGCTTCCGGTGGAAAATGCCGACGATTCGATCCCTCTTTTTATTGGCTCCAACGAGCTTGAAGGAGGTTCGTTCGCTTCCTCTCAATTCATCATCGTTCTTACTTTCATTCGATTGTGTTCCTTTTTTTTTAATTTTCTGTTATTGGCGTATTGTATTGCTTTGGCATTGGATTATGCTATAATCAAGTGAAGTTAGGTTTCAGTTCGTGTAATTTTTTTTGTTAATTGAGCCTTTGGTTAGCAAATTGAGGTTATACGTTTATTAATTTGTGTGAATTTATACTGCCAAAGCTGTCCAGCTGAATTGAGCTATGCTAAGATAGCTAAGCTAAATGACTTGAATAGAGTCGGTGCTGCCGTTTATCAAATTAGCTAATAAGTGAGATTATTTGATAAAAAGGAGTATAAGGACTGGTAATTTAGCTTATAGTACTTTTTTGATAACCTAGTTGGAGTAGATTTTTAAATGAAAGTTGGTCGGTTAATCAAGTAGTAATAGACTTATTTTGGTCCAAAATGCGGAGCTCTTATAGTTCTCCTCTTTAATGTTTAAAATAGGTGGTCATATTGTCTTATGGTTAATTCCATTTTTTTTATGGTTTTATTTATCTTATTAACTATAATATCTCGTTTTCATGTTCTTTCTTCACTTTAGAGAAAATTAAGTTGTCTGGACTCTGGATCTGGAAATTTCGATGAAGACAGTAATTGGTTTAAAGGTTGTGTAATGAATCTCGAGGTGTTACCTTGAAGTAGTGTTTAAAATGCTGATGAACTGATATAAATGAAAGTTGACGTTGCCCTCAGGCTTTCGATTTTTATTATCCTTCACTTTGAGTACTAATCTTTCTTTATGATACATGGGACGAGCTTCTTAATGCTTTGTTGAAAACTGCAGGATTCCTTAATCTAGAGGAGATTGATGAATCAGAGTATGGGTTGTACATGGAAAATATTAACATGGGAATTGAGAAGCGGAAGGTGAAAAGAAAAACACTATTGAAAGAGACATTAATCAAATGCCAAGAGAAGGAAGCCAAAAGAAAAGCTAAACGTAAAAGGAAAAAGAATCTAGGTCCGGGAAGCAATGGCAATGATGATGAGAAAACTGGAAATGATAATAAGGCTGAAGTGAGCAAAGAGAAGGTTGTGAAAAAGAAGGAAAAGAAAAGCAAACCGAACAAGAAAATTGATCTTGGAAAGAAAGGCGAGACAAATATAACGCTGGGCACTGCAAACTCGGACGGTATGTATCCATTTGATTTGGTTTGCATTTACTTGTATGTTCATTATCAAAACTTCGTTTCAACTGTAAAAAATCCTGAAGGATGTTATTGTATTGTATTCGTCTATTTGAGTACTCCCCTTTAACCTGATCTGGCAGATGGAATGTAGTATTCCGATTTGTTCTGATTTTCTCAAATAATAATTATCAACTCTGCATCTACTTCTGTCTGGATAATTTTTAAATGATTGCAAGGGTAATCTTTTAGAGAACCTTCCTTTCACTTGGGCTATATTGGGACTTACTTTCCTCAATATGTGAATGTTAAATGTTTATGGATCTAGCATACAGTGGTATTAAAATGCATAGTGGAATTATGTTGGCGAATTTATTTTACCAGTATTTTTGGTGTGAATACGATTTTGTTTTGGGTATTTAATTTGCCATGACAATTTGGCTTCAGGAGTTAATGACGAGGATAATGATGATGTCATCATTGAAGAGAATCCAGTTGATGAAGAAGAATATTGTGCATGGAACGAACTGAGACTGCACCCTATTATTATGAAAGCAATATACAGACTAAAGTTCAAAGACCCTACACCAATACAGAAATCTTGTATTCCGGCGGCTGCTCATCAAGGCAAGGTGGATCTCTCAGCAATGCTTGCTTTGTACTCTTATTTGTTATATTGGCGAGAAATGGCATATTTCTCAAACTGGTTAGTTCTTTGACAGGATGTTATAGGTGCTGCAGAGACAGGATCTGGAAAAACACTTGCATTTGGTTTGCCAATATTGCAGCGCCTTCTGGATGAACGAGAAAAGGTGGAGAGGCTAATGGTAAATAAAGGAGAGGCGAGTGAGAACATCGCTCCTCGAAATGTTATGCGTGCTCTCATCATTACCCCTACAAGAGAGCTTGCACTTCAGGTAAATTGTCAGCGAGAAGACTTGAGTCTCTAGCTCCTAGTATTCATGTATGCTAATAGCTCTGTTGAATGGATCATAACCATTAAGTACACCAATGAGTCTTCTCCTTAAACCGTTGCCTTCATGAGAGAGAGTAGCTTGCCCTTCAGGTAATTGTATAACAGGAGCTAATGAGTCTCTAGTGTCCAGTCACTTGTCTATGTCACCTGAACAGAGCGATTCATCGCAATTAAGTACATTAGTCATTTCCTTCTTGACGCTTATATGTCGCATGAGTACTTTATGTAGCTTCTTCTGTTAGGGTCATTTTACTTAATTAACATGTTATTTTAAACTGCATGGGTGTCATGACAATCTTCTTCTCCCTCTTATTTTTTTAAATTTTTTTTTTGTGTCATCGTTCTTGTTGTGTGACTTTATTGCATTGTGTTTTTGTTCATTTAAGGTCACCGATCATATTAAGGAAGCTGCAAGAGATACTTATATTAGGGTTGTTCCGATTGTTGGTGGAATGTCCTCAGAGAAGCAGGAAAGACATTTGAAGGCAAGACCTGAAATTGTCGTTGGCACACCTGGGAGGCTATGGGAACTAATGTCAGGTGGAGAACCTCACCTTGTGGAGGTTAGACTAAATTATAATTCTGTTGAGCATTCATTGAATTTTAAGGCTGCAATTGGAGTCTTCTTGAGGAACTTTTTTGTAATTGTTAATTTGATTAAATATAGGGGCGATATTCTTATCCCTTGTTCAAGTGACACTGTGTTGGTCTTGTTCTTGCAACTGCCTTAATTATATATTTGGTATATTTCTGTGGTTTGGACTTTGGATAATCTATATTTACTCTGGGCTCTCTATTTTCCACAAGGATTTGTTCCACAGACTCAGAAATGGTTTGTTTCTCTGGCATAATTCACGTGTCCTGTGGACCTATTGTGAATAATCCAACCTAGTCCATATTGTGTATTTTTCACAATCACCGTGGGAAAGAGAAAAGCTCTTATGCTTGCGATCTTGATTAAATCCTATATCTGCTGACTTGTTTCACCTTTAGTCCTTAGATGTTCTTCTGCTGACTTGTGAATGGTAAAATAGTCTATTTCCCTCGCATTCACATAAGATAGGACTCCTTGCCTTGCATGGTTAAGCTAAGAAATTGAATTGATCTATTGTTGATTTTTTTAGTCTAAACAGGTACTTGAGTATGCATCAGTCGGCATAGTTACTTGTCTGATTAAATTGAGAATGTCCTCAATTCATAATATTTGCCTTATTGTTGTCATCTTTTTGTGCAGCTTCACTTCTTATCATTTTTTGTGCTGGACGAAGCTGATCGTATGATCGAAGCTGGTCATTTCCGTGAATTACAATGGATAATTGATATGCTTCCGAAAGAATCATCTAGCAGTCAATTGAAAAACACTGAAAACTGTGTCACCTCGGTGAGCCGTCAGCTAAAGAAAAGGCAAACCTTGGTCTTTTCGGCCACTCTTGCTTTATCTGCTGAGTTTCGAAAGAAGTCAAAGCGTAGATCAGTGATTGCTGACAAGGATGGTTTCAGTTCAATAGAAACCCTTGCTGAGAGAGCAGGAATGAGGGAAAATAAGGAAATTGTGGATCTTACAAATAACTCGATTCTGCCACAGAGGCTTGTACAATCCATAATTGAGTATGTTAACCTGTTCCTGATCATCAATTTTCTTCTAGGTAGCACCTATACGTTTGGAGAGGCAGAGTATCCGTATTTATACACGAGGGATATAGATAAGTGGGGATACTTGACTGATACATATCCCTTTGATTATTAGGTTTCTCAGTTTTTTTTCTTTTATTTATTTCTTCATATCTGGGTCGGATCTACTCAATCCAGTAAAACACAAACCTAAAAACCATTACGTCTTACCTTTATTTACCGATCTGTGTTTTCCTCTTCTTTCCATCTCTACTGGGTTTCTATCAAGTACGTGCTGCTGCTGCTTTTTTTCCTTCCGTTTTTAAAATTCTTTCTGGCTTTTT
Source organism: Plantago rigida (assembly GCA_036897825.1). Taxonomy (NCBI): domain Eukaryota; kingdom Viridiplantae; phylum Streptophyta; class Magnoliopsida; order Lamiales; family Plantaginaceae; genus Plantago; species Plantago rigida. Next base: position 4,723 of record JAYMSR010001336.1, read on the forward strand.
TATTGCTCTCGATTCTTCTTTTGTGATAGATGTTTCTTTATCTTTCATGGTATTGTTTGCTCTTTCATGGATACTGGATTGTCAAATTTACGTATGACAGCCCATAGATTTCTTTTATTTCGATTTAAATCCTTCAATAAATCAACAAACTGCAATTACAACCCCTCGTTTTTCCTAAATTATTTTCAGATCATAAAATATTACTCCCCCCTCCATCCCACAATGAATATCCCATAGTTCATTTATGTCTGTCCCAATACAAATGTCCTATTTCCTTTTTTGGCATAATTTACCATTGTGTACTTGTCCCACTATCTTTTACGATGCACCTTAATCTCTGTGCCCTTTTAGGACATTTGTTCTCAGACGGAGGGAGTGGTAAAAAAGTACATAAAAATTAAACGAATCCTCGACGTATCCATATCCTACAGTTTGGGATTTTGATATATCCCCGTATCTGTCTCGTATCAGTATATGTATCGGTGCTTCCTAGTTTTTATTAGTTGAATCCTTTACCTCTTCTGCTATGACTTTAATTTCTTTAGTGAGATAATGGGTGCCTGTTGTCTCAGAGCTTGTGTTTTGTTCCATCTATCATTGCATTATTGATTCACAAGTAAAAAAGATCTCATACATTACGGCTTGCAGGTGCGGGGAAGAAGAAAAGGATGCTTATTTATGTTATATTTTGACCATTCATGGGCAGGGCCGTACAATTGTCTTCTGTTCTTCAATTGCGGCTTTACGTCACATTTCTTCCTTCTTGCGTATCCTCAACATCCACATTTGGACCCTTCATTCGGACATGCAGCAACGTGCTCGCCTGAAGGTTCGTATGTGCCCAACTCCTTGCTTCATTGTTTAATTGAATCCTTTTGGAATTCACGCACCTAAATTTAGATTCTCCCTATGCATCTGGCCCCCAATTTCGGCCATGAATTTCAAAATATTTTCTGCCAAAATTGTCCTGTTGCGGACCTAGATTCTTCAGTCAAGTATTGTACTTTATTATGCAGTCCTTTCAGTCGAAAACACTCCTTTCGAGGAATAGTATAGGTTCTTCGAAGAGTATTCATGAAAATACAAGTGTTATTGAATACCCCATAGTAAATGAGTCACATGAAGTCTTCTTGATTGAGTATTTTGCAAGTTCATTCTGAATAGAACTGATCCTTTAGTTTCCGATCGCTGCAAACAATATGATAAAGGATAAATTTGCCAATGATCTTGGGGTTCAGTATGAAGGCTCTAATCTAGGGATCATTCAGTTTTCTTTTCCTTGAGAATCAATCAAACAAATTAAGTACATCGTTTTGGAAAGACTATTATCATCTGTTCTCATTAATAAGAAGTGAAAAATGCTGTATCCTAACAGAGGTAAGTGAACTTGGGAAGCTTTATATTGTAGCACATAATGCTTGGTTTTTGGATGTCATGTCAGTTTGCTTTGTTAAACCAAAGTTCGACATCCCTCACCCAAACTGATTAAATTCTGTCGCTAAAGATATCGTTATATTGTTTTCTAATTATTTTTGAGGATTTCCATTTTTTAGTATTTTTTTAATTGATCTTCCAAATGCAGTCAGTTGACCGCTTCCGTGCGAGTCAAGATGGCATACTTGTTGCTACTGACGCTGCAGCTCGAGGGCTCGACATTGTTGGTGTTCGAACTGTTCTGCATTACCAACTTCCGCATACACGTGATGTAAGTTCTCTTTAGGGATCCATGATTAATCGAGCCACCTTCTTTCCTAAACAAATATGTTTATATCTGTAGGTTTATGTTCATAGATGTGGAAGAACTGCTAGGGCCTCTACTGATGGTTGCAGTATTGCTCTAATCTCACCAAATGATGCATCTACATATGCAGACATATACAGATCATTTGCAAAGGTAATTGTTGCCTTAGTTCAGTTAAGAGAACTTGTTGGTAATTGAATTAAAATACGTATAACTGAAAATTTCAGAGTGCTGCAAAACCATAAAGAGCTCTAGTTTAAGTTCCATAATACTGAAGTAGTGGGATCTAGTTCTAATCTTTTATGATCTTCTCATCTTCTAAAATCAAGATCCATATAATTGTCAACAAGGTTAAGTTCATAGAGTTCAGAACCATTCCCTTCCTAAGCTTTACTCTCAATAAAAGCTTAATCTCAGTTATTGAAGCAAAATTTGGTCAATTTGGCAAGAAACAAATAAACACCCAAGTGGTAGTGGGGTCATTGCAGAATGCAGATGCTCCATAAAAAGCTGACTTAAACAGCATGCCAGTAGCATTTTGCGCTCGCAGTTTGAAGCCTTGGAGCTCATAGGGTGCGCCATGCATGCTATTAATAACAACAGAGTTATCCTGTTACTATTCTATGCTGTTACAGGCTAACAGCAGTTATCTTGTGCTATGGCTACATAGATTTTTTTTCTCCTGTATTTCAAAATATGCTTTTATTTTGTCAAATTAATTTGTATTAGAGGCTGTCATAATTTCAAGTGAAATTCCCATTTTAATTTTATTTTAGTTTGATCCAATGCTTGTGATTTTTCTTTTAAAATTTGGCCAGGATGGTATCCAGCGATTTCCTATTCAAAGTTCATACATGCCAGAGATTATGAAGCGGTCATCTCTTGCCCATCAAATAGACAAAATTGCGCGAAAAGATTACAAGGTATTTGAGATCATGAGTAATCAGATGCATGGGAAACAAAGTTGTGAGCATAGCTTTTATTTAGGGCCATCTCTTCAGGAAGTGGTGCAGTAAAGTGACAGATAATTGACTAGGCATGTAACTTATAGTTTGATTTCTGAATCTGGCGAGCAACTACACATTCCAGCTTTCATGACTTGCTTTTACTGGTTCAACTTTTATCTATCAGCACTATGATACTATGATATTTGAATTACCATTTTGTAATTTGGAGAGAGTTAAATTATATAATTGCTCTCCTATCCTTTGTATAAAATGATGTTCCAGTGCTTTTAGCCAACTGCTATGGTTTTCAAATTCTATAATGATGTTATATTTAACACGCTATTATAGCATGGAGTTCTTGATTACTTCACTGCTGTATCCCTATACCTCCAGGAACAAGCTGAGAAAACTTGGTGGGAGCGCAATGCTGAAGCTGTCGAGTTGGATTTGGAGGATGATCATAGTGATGAGGAAACGGTCAAGAGGCACAGGCAAAGGAAAGTGAAATCAAGTAAATTGAATAAGTTGGAGCAGGTTTGAGCTTCTTACTGTGTTTGATTTAAACATTATTTGTCAAGTAATCTCTTAAAAAGTAGAGCAATTAAGCCTGTGATTGTGAACCTTTTTCAGAAGCGAAAATTTATTGACTTTTTTTGTGGTTGAACTGCAGGAACTCAATGCTTTGCTCTCAAGACCATTGCAACCAAAAACACTTTCAAAGCGTTTCTTAGCTGGAGTAAGCACATGCACCCTTGACACCTCGTCAAGTATTTGATTCTATTATATTCACAGTATGAACTATTGTTGTGGGCGTGTGGCCTAGTTTTTCTCAGAAATTATTTATAAATCAAGCTAATAACAATTAGGTAATAATAGAAGACCTGGTAAAGTTGCTATCTCACCCTCTTTGCATAGAATTCTATTTATAATGTGGTGCGATTTGGGTGTGTGTGTGTGTGACTAATTTATATGTACATTGCAATGGTACTAATGTGATATAGAATTTGGGGAATATGAGTGTCATGCGTTTTTTTTATAATAAAGAAATAAAGTATTTTCACTTTAAGAAAACTTGAATCAATAATTGGAGATCTGTTGTAGTGCACTATTTGTTTACCCTGCCAGTTCATGCCTGAATACTTGAGGTATCAATGCCCGTCTCGGTGAAGTGTGTTTATCGTTTTATCATACTTTGCCTGCAGGAAAAAATCACGGACATTTTGACTCATTATCAATTCAATCGTGTTTTTTCTCTGACTTGCTTTCGGCAAAACTCTTTATTTGAATCGAATCAAATTGCATCTCTATGTGGCAAAAATAGAAAGAAACAAAATGAAAAAGAAACTGATTGATAGTATTTCCAGGCTGGTGTGTCACCTCTTCTCCAGAGTCAATTTGGAGAGCTGACAAAGCGAAAGCTTGGGTATGATGGCGAAGTAGAACATAATAAAAAGCGGAAGTTGGTGGTAATAGGCCAGGACCTTATGGAACCACTGGAGGCCTTGAGGAATGCAGGCGACTCGGTAATGATTAGAAAACTTATTTTCATTCATTTGTAGTCTTTAATTTGTTGGTGAATCTAAATTGTTTGTTTCTTAATTTTTTATTTCACAATCTTACTGATGCTGCTTGTTTTCTTTGTGAGATCTAATGGTCTGGGCAAATGTAATCATAATATAATGTGATAGGTTGCTTTGCCGTCACACAATGGCCTCTTAATTTACGTAGTGGGAGATGTAAACATTCACCACCTACTTTGCAAATTAAAATGTTGTCCTCCTACATGTATCACATGACAACCTGCTATTGTAGTAGTCATGCTTCCTTATAAGTTTGTATCCTCTTGGTACTTCATTGCATTGCAACATGTTGCTGCCTGCCTGACTCAACACTGAGCTCTTCTAATATGTTACCAGGCCGTTTTGGATCTTGAAAAGATAGCGAAGAATCAAAAGAATGCAGACAATTTGAGAAGAAAGAGGAAAGAGATGAAAAAACGTAAGCCCATCTACACCTTAAGTAGCAATTTTGTTTACGCCCCTTTCACGGGCATTGTTATGACTTGTTTAATTTCTTCCCAGATTTGCATGAGCAGAGACGAAAACAAAGAAAGAAGCTGAAACAAGGTGGAACTTAGCACGACAGACAACCTATCATCCCCGGTATGGGGCAGGTAATTTGTGATTCTTGTCGAAGTGACTAGCAAGTAACTATGTGGGCACCCGAAAACTGTAGCTTATGATTGTATTCATTTTTGGTCAATGAGTAATTTGGAAGTTGAAGGACACTTGAATTTTTCTTTGCTGAAATGGTCAGTAGACACGGTTTCGTTATGTAGAAAATTCAATTTAGCCACTTGCTTATTTTTGTGCTGCTTGTTGAGGTCAGTCTACTTTTGATAATGAAGTTTGTGTGCCTGATAACCTGTACTTGAGGAACCTGAAATGTACGGAATTGTAAAATTCTGAATATTCACACTGTGATACTAACCGTTGACATTTACGATTAATATTAAATAATTGTGCATTTTGCTGATGCAAAGAGGATGTCAGATCTATTCATTTACTGGTTCACAAGTCTTAATATTCAGATTCATTAAGGTTATTTTAGTAAGAAGATTGATATTACAACCGTCCCATGAAACTTCATCATTTTTATCTGTGTCACATAACTTTATACTACGTTACTTCAAAAATAAGTTATCACACATCCAATAAATAAAAAAAATGTTACTCTTATTACATAGTTTTTGCACATAAAGTAACTTTTAACAGAATTTTTTTTTTATTACAGATAATACTGTTTGATAAATAATCCTGTATGAATAAGGCTAGCTGGTTATGATCTGTTAGATTCCTCAACTCTGTCATCTCTGTATTATATACGTATACGAGAAGACTAGGCATTGACTAATTATCAAATAATACTATACTAGTGCTGCTGCTACTACCTCACTTTATTATGGACTCCTTGAGGAAGTTTCTGGCCTTGGTTCTCTCAAATAAC
>JAYMSR010001337.1:0-10415 GCA_036897825.1 Plantago rigida
AACTGCCTTTGATTTTATCGGGCTGAGTACATGTGCTGTGTTACCTTTCCTGACGTGCCTTTTCTTATGAATGGAGAAATGAAATGAATCGATCGGTCGGTCTAATCTTTACGACACTTAGGGTTTTGGGTTTTATTTATCGGTTTTAAATTGCTGCAATTAAACCGCTGGAATTTTATCAGCAGTTGGTCTGCGTTTCCTTGCATTTAGTTTCCCAACTATTGGACTATCCAACCTGTTGATTTGATCAATTAAACTGGTATCTACTGCCTGTAACTTGCTGTCTTTGCACTTAATGGTTTTATAGTGACTGTATACCCCCTTTACCCCTCTTGTTGTGGGGGCCTCTCTAAACGCACCTGGGAAATGATTATGATGATGACTATAATCTAATGCTGGAAGGGTTGGTTTGGCGGTTTGGTTAACCTGAAGAGGGTTGGTTTTTAGACTTCCCTGAGTGTGTGAGAGAGGCAGAGATCTTTAGCTCATTTATTTGTGTCCTAATTCTTTTAAATGTTGATTGTTCTATAGATGGGCTTGTGTTAAGAACATTATAACCGGGTATGACTTTATGCTCCATAACTGAGGGTGTTGTCTTGATGCTTGGGTATCGCTGACTGTGTCTTTATGTGCTTGTTTGGGATTGAGGAGACCTGATTTGTTTTATGAAGTCGTTCCTTTTCTCCCGATTGGAGAAAACAAACTGTAATTTTTTTCCTCGGTAATATAATGTGAAAGGTGAAACCTTTTCCAGATTATATTTCTCTCTCTGTTTTTTTTTAACTGCATGTAGATGTGCGCATCTCATTGAGAATTTTCTAATAAATAAGGGATACGATGGCTGGGAAGTCGAATAAGGGAAAGAACCGTAAGGCAACACAGCAAAGCACTGTGAATGCCTCCAAGGAATGCACTGCGAATGCCTCCCATGAAGGCACTGCGAATGCCTCCCATGAAGGCACTGCAAATGCCTCCCAGGAAAGCACTGCGAATGCCTCCCAGGAAAGCACTGTGGATGCCTCTGAGCAAGCAGTTCCTTCGGACGCTCCACTGAATGATAATTCTGATGCTGCACACACCAATGGAGATATGACTGTGAGCGACTCAAACGATACAAAGTTAAAGGTTACCGATAAGGACAGCACATCCAGTCAGCAGCCGGCTAAACCAGGTGCTAGACATAATTTCAGTTTTATTACAGCACTCCACTTGTGTTTAGCAGTGTACTGTGTATCCAATCCTCAGATTTCTCCCCGTTATTGATGGTTTTTCCCTTGATTGATGCCAGGAGATTTCAGTTCTGTTTTTGGACTTGTGCGTGTGTTTATATATAAACGTAAATGTAATTATGTATGCATGTATTGTGATATGTATACGATACGAATGTAAAGTAACTTGTATTTCTCTTCCGTCGCAGTTGATGTTCATCTTTATCCCGTATCTGTGAAAACACAAGGAGGCGATAAGCTTGAACTTCAAGTAAGTTGAGCTTATTGTCTATTTGTCGCATTAACCATCTAAACATAGCATTATATGAGTTTTCTGTTTCAGCAGCAGTAATTTACTGCTTTTTGATTTTTTTTTCATTTCCCAGTTCTATCGTAATGTGTATTACCTCTGCAGTTTTTGTGCTATATGGAGAAAAGTATTTATAGTAGTGTTCATGGATTTTATCTGCAGTTGAGTCCTGGTGATTCGGTTATGGATGTGAGGCAGTTTCTTCTTGATGCCCCAGAAACATGCTTTTTTACTTGCTATGATTTGTTATTGCATGCCAAGGATGGATCTGTCCATCATCTTGAAGATTATAACGAGATTTCTGAAGTTGCTGATATCACTGGTGGGAGTTGCTTTTTGGAGATGGTGGCTGGTAAGTCTGCTTCTCTTTCCGCAATTTCTTGTAGTAGTAGTAGTGATACTCACCCCAGGACAACCTAATTTATTTTCAGTAAATTGATATGCATTAATCTACTGTTAAAGATATGTGGAAAAGTCAGATTGTCCTCTCTCTTGTAAGTGTTCTATTTTAGCACCATTTTCAGACCCAAAAAAAGGCTCCGGAAAAAGTACTTTATTCTGTATTGGCAACCAATCATTTTCTTTCTGCTCGTGGTTCTCACTCACTCTAGGCTATCTCCTGCAGCACTATATGATGATCGCTCCATCCGTGCTCATGTTCAACGAACTAGAGAGTTACTTTCTCTGTCGACACTGCATTCCTCTCTGTCCACTATGCTGGCGCTTCAACATGAAACAGGACAAAATGCATCTGCGAATTCTGGAGGTTTCTGCTATGATCGTGATCTATTTACTTCTCCCAATAAACTCTCACTTTTGTATGCTGGATATCATGTTTGGTCACTGCTGTGGGCAGATTTGTGACTCCGGGTTAATGTTTCATGCAGATGCTGTGAAAGCTGAAGTTCCGGACCTTGACAATCTGGGATTCATGGAGAACGTTACTGGGTCACTGTCTAATTTGTTATCAACACCATCCAAAGAGATTAAATGTGTTGAAAGTATTGTTTTCTCTTCATTCAATCCTGCTCCAAGCTACAGAAGGTTATACGATGGCTTTTACCCTTTCTGAGATTTCTTAGATTTTGGTAATTGCTTTGTTTGTAGAATTTCCTAGCCCGTTGACTGATATCCGTCTTCTTTTCGGGTCAGGCTTTCTGGAGACTTGATTTATTTGGATTTGGTGACATTGGAAGGAAATAAATACTGTGTTACCGGAACAACAAAGGCGTTCTACGTTAATTCCAGCACTGGGAACATTCTGGATCCAAGGCCAAGCAAAGCTGCTTTTGAAGCTACAACCCTTGTCGGCCTTTTGCAGAAGATCAGCCCAAAGTTTAAGAAAGGTGGCCACTACTTCTGACCATCCTAATATTCATGAACATTAACTGCACTACATTATTTTGACATCATTTCTGAAGCTTGTCTATTACTCTTTTAGCTTTTCGTGAAATTTTGGAGCGCAAAGCATCTGCACATCCCTTCGAAAATGTTCAGTCTCTCTTGCCACCAAATTCATGGCTTGGTTTGCATCCTGTTCCCGGTAAGAGCAACTGTGCAAGTCTTTTTCGTATTTTACTTTGTTGCTCCCAGGTCACTGGCAGCTTATAAGAGCAAAACCAATTTTATTTACTTTGCATTTTATGGACATCAAGTAATTATGGTTGAATACTTGAATCCTTTGACCTTGTCTAATCTCCCTCGCTCTCTTTCCCTCGTATATGTATATCCTCTGTTTTACATGTGTGGTTTACTTCCCTTTCTGTGCATTTGCAAATAACCATTTATGGGTTATGCTGTTACAGATCACAAGCGTGATGCTGCTCGAGCAGAGAATTCACTGACCCTTTCTTTTGGAAGTGAGCTGATTGGTATGCAGAGGGATTGGAATGAAGAATTACAGTCATGTCGCGAGTTCCCTCAAGCTACTCATCAAGAAAGGTGCAACTTCTTGATAGTTTTGTACCCTCACATATTTATTTATATTACCTGTATCCGTAATGTCCTTCAATTGTTTCCCTATAGGATCTTGAGAGATAGAGCTCTTTACAAGGTGATTTCTGATTTTGTTGATGCTGCAACTAGTGGTGCTATTGGAGTGATAAGCAGATGTATTCCACCTATCAATCCAACTGATCCAGAGTGCTTCCATATGTGAGTGGAGAGTAAAAGTAGATAAGACTATTTTGCTTTTTTTTCTTCTTTCTTTCCATTTTCATCATCTGTTTCTGCCATTGTGTATACAGAGGGAAATAAACTCTACCTAGTCTCGTTTTCCTGTTATTGTTTATGTAAATGTGTTTTGCTACAGCTAGGGAGGAAATGGTGCTGTAAGGGTGTTCACAGACTTAGGATGTTTAACTTTTGGGATCCAGGTTCAAGTTCAACAATTGGTTTGGATAATCACACCTATCACTTGAAAAGTTGAAGTCTCTGAATAATGTGTTTCCGCTTCATTGGAATTTGGAAGCAGCTTTTTTACTCACACAAACTGAAGTCTTCTTTAGTTCTGGTACAACTGTAGTGTCTGTTACTGTTAGTTCTATTTCTGACAAAAAAATAGAACTCATTTGTTGTGCTAATTGATAAACAAGATCAGACACAACTAACAATTCAGATAATTAAAATCACCTTGCCGGTCAGGTGTTGCCTATAGAAAACAATTCTTCATTCCAACTTATTCCTACATCTAGTGTCTACTGTCTGGTATCCACCTTTAAATCAAGCTGCATCTTGACCATGATATTTTACTGTTACCTGATACAAACCAAACTCCAATCAAAATGATTCCAGTTGAGGACTCCCTTTGTTCACAGCATCCCTAAAATCAATGATCCTGCCCCAAGCATTTTCTATTGTGTCCCGGCCTATGTCAATACACGATAAGACCTTCCATTAATTGTGTTGACTGGGTACTTGTTTGATGTTGATAACTAGGTATGTACACAACAACATATTCTTCAGTTTTGCGGTCGATGCCGACCTTGATCAATTGCCTCGGAAGCAGACGTCTGAAGATATCTCTAAGGTTGAGAGCCAAGCCTCATCACGTAAATCCGCTGAGAAGTCTGAGAACAAAGTGTGGCAAGAAGCTTCTACTGAGGATGAATCTGGTGTTGAAAGTGCAGAAAAGGCAGTGACCTCTGATGTGCGCATAGAAGCTCAGTTGGCTGAAAGTGAGCAAGCCACATATGCTAGTGCCAACAACGATCTGAAAGGCACAAAGGCATACCAGGAAGCGGATGTTCCCGGGTTATACAATCTTGCAATGGCTATCATTGACTATAGAGGCCACAGGGTGGTTGCTCAGGTGCATGTCTGCTCACTCTTATTCAGCAGAATGCATGAGTGTTATAATGTTATTGGAATCATCTGCATCAGAAAAGCCAGGAAAATATGTATCTGCGTTTATCATTATTCTGTGCTAGTTCTTTTAGTAGAGTCAGTTAAAACTTAGTTATTGCCTGCTTGGTTCTCGGACATTGACTACGTTGATGTGTTATTTTTATTCCACTCACCTCTCATGATGATTGCACAGTGAGGCAGGAACATCTGATGTCTGGATTTCCTTCGCATTTATCATTATTCTGTTCTAAGTTCTTTTAGCAGAGTCAGTTAAAATTTTGTTATTGCCTCTGCTTGCTTATCGGGCATTGACCACGTTAATGTGTTATTCTACTCACCTCTCAAGATGACTACACAGTGCTTAACACCCAGAAATTGAATTTTCTGGGTTTGCTTGTGGCTTCTCTAGGTGTTGAATGGATCTAATGATATTGTGAGGTGGTATTGGCTTCAATAACGGGTTTCTGCTTGATTTTTTCAAGAAAGACATAATTTAGCTCTAGCCACTTATAATCTGTAGTTCTGTACTGCTGCATACTTGCATGAATTATTATCTTACTTTTCATGCTTTCTATGGTAATCACATGAATTTTTGCTCTGGGATTTTCAAATTGGGAACATTTAGGAAATTGTTTATTCATACTGCTTCAGTATACACTGTGCTCAATGAGATGCCACTTATTTTATGAACTTCCTGTTTCCCTGCCGTATTTCTTTATTTTACGAACTTCCTTTTTGCTGCCAGAGTGTATTGCCCGGAATTCTGCAAGGTGATAAATCTGATTCCCTTCTATATGGATCTGTTGATAATGGCAAGAAGATTTGCTGGAGTGAGGACTTCCATTCCAAGGTTGGTTGCATAATATTGATTATTATTTTTTAAAAATAAACTTATTTTTCGGCCTAGAATTCTGTGAGTCAAAAGTTTCTATTAATAGCACCACCATTATTTTATTGTTCTCTCCATCTTACCCATATCAGAAAAATTTCCGAAATAAAATTTTACGCCCCATCGCAAGATGAACAGGAAATTCCACCGTTCATACTCGCACCTCTACAATATGCATTCAGATTTTGTACCTCTAAATTTTATGCCTCATCCCAAGAACATGAATGGGAACTTTGTTTGGCTCAAATAAATGATGCAGGTAGTAGCATCCAAGTCATTACTGTCGGAACTTCATTAGTCATTTCATGTGGAAATGGGATAAAACAAATACTCCCTCTGTCCCGAACTCAACTTCCCTCTTTCCATTTTAGTTCGTCCCAAACTCAACTTCCCCTACTTAATTTGGAAAGTTTTATACCCCATTATCATTATTATAACACTATCTCTCATACTTTATTCACTATAATTTTTACTCTATTCACACCCTCTCATACTTTATTCAATTTCTTTCCTACTCTATTCTTATCTCTCCTGCTTTATTTATTCCTCTCTTAAAACATGTGCCCGGACCAACGGGAAGTTGAGTCCGGGATGGAGGGGGTATATAACATTACGAACCCACTAAACATTCTTTGTTGTTTCTCCAGTTCAATAATACCCAGCTTTCAACTTTACCAACCCACTATCAAGGTATATTCATTCTCCGTTTAGATAATAGGCAAATTAGACTTCTATACATCATTTCACTGCCTTTGTTCATATAATACCCAAGTTTGACTATAAACTAACATTGCTTATTTTGCTCACCAAAACTACGTGGGAAGCTTGTCAAGGTACGGGGGAGGACAAAGTATTTGGAAACTCCCATCAGAATATCAGCACAATAGAACAACATACCCGAATAAGGGTTCCAAGTCGCCCAACATTGTGAGAAGACCTGCCATTATTTGTTGTAGAGGGAACTGCATCTTCCACGTACCTAAACAAAAAAGAAAAAGAAAAACATATTAAATAGGAACAGTGTGAACTTAACTACTACAATAAAAACATCCCTACTACAAATCATGAATCCGACTCGTCTACCCATTAATAATAAAGTAATGTATGGCTAGCTCTCCAGTTACATTCCACACTACGAACTTCGATATACACCAAGTATTGGGTGGTGTGATCGTACCACCATTCCAACTTCCCATACCATGTCAATTACGAGGTGACATTCAAGCCTATCATGCTACCAATCTGTATTTCTTCTCTATGACTAACAATTGCACCCCAGATCTAAAATAGGTAACAAACTCCCAAAGATGGTCAGAGTCCATCCTGATCAACTTTTACAGTCCAAGTCTTAATCAGCTCTATCTATTCCAACTAAAATTCCAAATAACACTCATTTATTTGTAATATTAGAATTTAAAAGGTAAGATCATTAACATTTAACAAGAGCATAAGTAATTGATTTATTTTTTTTTAAATTGCAAGCATTTTATTAGACAAGTGCACTTTTTAATAATGAAGGTGACTCTGCAGTATTAGGTATATTTAAGATCAAACAATTTTAAAGGTAACGGAAAAAAAAACTCCAACATCAACAAAAAAGATACCTCAAAACATGCTGGACAATATAGAAATATTGAATCATCCACTTTGTACTATATTTATTATCTGTAATCTCTAATCTAACTCTTATTGCATTTGACCAAGCGCTTCTACCACCCATCTCTTGCCGTTCTTCTATTTGTTCTGTGTTTTCTTAGTCTAGGTGTAGTATAATAAAGTCATCTACAATACAGTGGATTTTGTCATGTATGGATCATGAACGGTGAATTAGTTAATTACTCAAAAAGGTTAAGCAAGACTTGTTCTAAAATTTATTGAGACTTAAATGCATTTGTGGCACATACTGACTAACATGGTGCACGCCAAGTTTGGGACTTGGAAGTAACCCAAAGACAACCTTGGTGACATGACTTTTTTCAAATACAAGGCATATAACAGACATTTAGATCATTGAGAACATAGAGAGCTGAAATGAAAAACAAGAACCAATCACATCCAGATAATAATTTGTAACAATTCATAAAAATATAGGACATGACGAATTATATTTTTTAACGCGTGTCTAGTAGGTGTGCAATAAGTGTGCATCTCCCAGGGCCATAATGACCTATAAAATTGCAGGACAGTATGATGGTGTCCTATATATGATTTCCATGCAACAATATCCTTCTCCAATATGGTGTAAATTATGAATGTTAGACTTTGCATAAAAATAACACATCCAACTATTTTCTTATGAGCTATTGATATATCTATTTGTGATAAGAAACTGGTGGTCATCAAACCCAAACCTATGTATCCTACTATTTAATGGTTGAAGAAATAGGGGCAGCTTATTGAAGTGACTCACTGAGGTGGACCTACAGAAAGAATAATCTAATTAAACGTTATCATTTTGCCTCCAACAGGTCAAATTATCCCCCGCCCAGAAGCATAACCCTATCATTTACCTGGCCAAAATACAAGTCATTACAATATTGAAAGATAAAACCATTAACTTTCTTAACAGTGCAACTTAATGAATGAAAATGGATTTTCAGAATCATTATTTATACAAATTACCTATGCATGTAATTTCAAGCTAGAAGTCATTTATGTAAACTCTGCAATTATTTATTCATAGAGGAAAGACAGAATCCACCAATATTATGTAATATATCCCGCAAAATCAAGAAGATCATTGAGAAGACGTGCAACTATTCTAGAGCCTAATTTGCGAGGACACTCGAACAAAAGTTTCACAAACCATAATTTTGTCAATAAACATTAAGTCGAGGATAAATTGAGCAAGTCCAGTATTTAAATAGTGAAATTTAGGTCTGGAATTACATAGATAGTAGCTCAAAGATACAAGGCTGGGTAATTGTAAAGCTGAGATAAAGAAGAAACCGAAAAGATCACGGTTATCAAAAAGAAGCAAAAAAGAAAACTATTATAGAATAACACACTCAGACAAGCAAAAAATAAACTGGTTCAAGATATCTACATCAAGAGAGGCATAAAGAAAAGTTACCTCTCCTAACTTTGATCAGATAAAGGTCAGAATTGGCATTTTTTCAACAGACAAATCCAAAGAAATGATATATCAAGACAGAATACATTTTAAAAAGATACTGAATTCTACATGCATATGTACCAGAAAGATAATAGAAGGACTCCAATTTCCAAATGATACGACCGATATAAGACTGCATGCTCGCTCACCTTGATAGAAAGGCAAAGCAAAAAATAAATCACAAAGTCCGTCTAAAAAAAATCTTTAAGCCAGAAAACCATAAACCAACTGAATTACATAATCTCCCTCCCATAAACCATACACCAACTATTCGAAATTTAACATGATATGGTACATAACTAAAGCTTCTGAACCACAATCCGTAAGAGTTAAGACCGAACTCACAACGCAAAGCTAAAAATAAAAATAAAGCCCTAATCAACTTCAAGCAATCCCCAATCACTACCAAACAAGCATTGAAATTGCACTTGGAAAAAATCAGTGGCCAGAAAAAGAAAGAGCACGCACCTGGCTTCTTCGGCCTCGAGAAGAGTGGAAAGAGCATGAAGCACAGTAGGGCTAGGATTATCAGGATTCGAGGTAATCTTATTAATGAGCACCATCGCTTTATCCATCAACAATTCGGTCCCATCCTCCTCTTCCGCCGCCACCGGAGTGGCCGAGGGTTCAGGCTGCGACTGTGGTTCAGGCTCCATTAATCACTCTAATTTTTAATATCCTGTCTATAAATTAAAATGAACAGGAGAAGAGTAGAGAATTGATTTTCAATGTTTGTTGGTTTTTCTTTGGGTGTGAACTGTAATTAGGTTTTCCCGAATGAAGAAGAAGATGAAAGGGACAAAGGGTGGCGCAATAGGAGTGTTACGTATTTTATACTGTCTTCCAGAAACTGGGCTGATGGAAATATTCAACTGACCGGGCTGCACAGTGTACAAAGTTGTATACGGGGTACCAAAGTAGAATGAGTATTGAGTAATGATACGCGGAACAAATTTTACTAAATGTATTACACTGTTTTTTACGCATTATAAAGAAAAAAATTATTTATAATCTCCCTACTAAATTTCATAACAACCTTGTGGTTCCTAACGCTTAAAAAATAACAGATTTCAATATTTTTCAAAAATTAATATCTACAGAGTCCAAATTTTATATCATAGCCAAACATATCCTTACTTTTACACGTTTATGTTTCATTTGATTTTTTCTTTTTCTTGTATTCGTTTTTCCTTTACGGTATTTTGCTTAAGTTAAACGAGAGTGTTCACTCTCATTTTTCAAATTCAAAAAAATTGAAATAAATATTTTCACCTTTTATTCTTTTCCATATTAAATATGGGATGTGCACGTGTACTCTCGGGTAATTTTTATTTTTTTATTTAAAATTAATTTGTGAAGTCAAACGAGAAGTCAACACGCGTCCAGCGTCTAAACTAATCTCAGTACTTGAAAATCAATCTCTAAACCCGACAAAAAAAAAAGACAGAGTTTAACGTTTATATTGGAAGACATTGATATATATATATATATATATATATAAAATACGGAGCCAATTTAGTGGTATATTAACTGGAGTTGTCTCACGGT
>JAYMSR010001338.1:0-10411 GCA_036897825.1 Plantago rigida
GTTTCTCTCTAGTTCTGATCGATATTCTCGTGATGGAATCATTGATCGTAACAGTTATGTTCAAGGATTAATTGGAGCTTAGGGATGGAAAGTTTTCATTTATGTATATGATTCAGTTTGGACATATGGGAAATTTGATGGATTTAGGCATCAGTTCTGTCAATACGTTCAAGTATGATGATCTTAGTATCAGATCTGCTCTTTGGATTACATTGCTCTCTCGGTTCTTGCTTTAGTTAAATCTACATCGGTTTTGTTGGTTGTTCTGAATTGTTACTTGTGTTTTGTTCATTTGTAACATTTATCATTTGGATGCATTGCGCAAGGCATTTCTCAGCCACTAAGATCTCGGTTGGGTTCTTGATTGTCCGAAATGCTTTTTCTTGTTTTCCTATAATCTTCCGTTTAAATGAACAAATTAGAATCTTTTATGTCCACAGGGTGTTACATTGCCCAGTGCTGCGATTCAAGTGCAACCAATTGACGATGTGAAGAAGGCGCCTAAGAGGACAAAGATTGTGCAATCTCAGTGGTGTGAAGTTTGCAAGATTGATTGCAACAGCAAGGATGTTCTTGATAACCACAAACTGGGGAAGAAGCACAAGAGGAATCTTGAGAAATTAAGAGGCCCGCCACCGATCGTACCCCCAGCTACCCCTGCCATTGTACCCGCTTCCCTTGCCATTGTACCTGCAGTTCCTGCAATTGCACCTTTGCCTGCATCGACTTCGGTTACACCTGCAGCTCCTGCAATCGCACCTGCAGCCCCTGCAGTTGCACCTTTGCCTGCACCGACTTCAGTTAACCCAATCATCGGGCCACTGGAGAAACCGGATGGGGCCATGTCCTCTAATGCTAGAAAAGCTAAGAGAAAGAAGGCAGCTGCTTCTGACGATGTAGAGACCAAAAGACTAAAGGTTTTGGGAGGGGGAGCTGCAGCTGAAGCCATTCGCACATGCACGTATTGTAATGTGGTGTGCAATAGTGAGACAGTGTACAGTTACCACATTGCTGGACACAAACATGCTACCAATGTCAAGAAGCATGCACTCTTGGTGGGAAGTGCTTCCGCTGTTTGAAATGTCTGTTAGACGGATTTGAAGCGAACTGTACATTTAGTCTTGAGACTCTGTTTAGGTTTTGACCCTCTCACCATGATAAATTAAAAGTTTGATGCTAGCGTTCGATGTTAGGTAATTTAGGCTTAGCATGATCTACATTGGGTGCTGTAAGTCGGGTCCTATTTCAGCATTTGTAGTGAGTCTTGACAAACAGTATGTACTCAAGCGGCCTCTTACTATGATATTCAAGACGCTTACTTGCTGATTGTGCTTCAGGCGATTCTTTTTTTAGGTATGATGCTTTTCTTGAGTGTGAACAGTTGCTGAATTGCAGAGTTTTCGCTGCTGGATTTCTGAGTTCTGCTCGATTGGGGCAGTCCGCATTGTTCTGCAGCTTTCAATATGGAGATTGTGGCCAAGTTCAATGATCAACAGTCGCAGCCTGGTTGTGCCGACACACACCCGGCACTTTAAAAAAGTATAGTGCACGACATCGTTGGGACCCAACTATATATATGAATCAAACTCCAATTCCGATTTCCCACCAGATTTTGGAGTTCGATTCTACTTCTGCGAGGCTAACACATGATAGTTGCATGAAGTGGGACTTTAAATATGGACACAAGACATGACTTCAGTTTACCTCTTATTACATTTGAAGAAGGGCTTCAGATATGAACATTCACTATCCACCAATGGATTGAAATATAGATTTAGTCGAAAACCTGCCTGGAGCTTCAAATATGGACATGGAAAATTTGTAGAAGCTAATATTCTACATGAAATTGTCCATGAGGGATTGGAAGCATGGTTCTTCGAATCTGGTTGCTGCTTTGGATGTTTAATGTAACTCAAGAGGTTTAATGTCCCATATGTCCTTGGCATATTCGTGAATGGTCCTGTCGCTGCTGAACTTGGAGGAACCTGCTGTGTTCATTATGGACATTTTTGTCCATTTCTGCCACAATGAATGCACATATTAAGCACTACACAAGTCATGAACATCAGAACATCAGAAGATTTTTGTTACACTCGGTTATGTGAGAATCATCGCAAGAGGAACGAGGGATTTAATTCATTTTATGTTGCGATATCCAGAGACGGAACTTAGATATTCATAGAAAATTTAAAAGATAAATCTCTGGAATAATGGAGAACAGGGCTGTACAACTTACTCTTTGATCTTTATAAGCTTCATCGACCTCCTGTTGGCATTCGATGTAGCTAGGGAAGTCCTTGCCCACAAGGAAATAATCTGCTCGTCCGAATCCTTCATTCCCTTCCAGAGATCCTATCAGCTCATCGTAGTTATGGGGTCCAAAGGCACCACTTTTAACAAACTTTTTGACCTCTTGAAACCGTTTATCTGGTATGAACTGCAAATGCCCATGTGTTGTAGATTAGTAAACAGTTGGAACAAAGGGAGAGCTTTCGAGATTACAGAGAAGGATATTTTGACTCAGCAAATGCTGATCTGCGTAATACTACGGACCACATGGAAATACAAAGATACACATGATCTAAAAGACGAGAGGAACCCAATTCGCTTTGGCCTTTGCCATATTGGGACATCTCTCACAAGTGAGCCCAAAATGGATAAATGTAGTTTATTCTGAAAATTCTTAACATGACTCAAATACTAGGAGGCTTTCCTAACAACAATAGCATAACAGTTAACACAAACCTATGAACAGAGATATTACGTAAAAGAGTCTTTTTCTAATAAATATCTAATATTCTAATTGTAGATGTAGTTAAATTTTAGATCCCTAGCATAAAGTTAAGATTCATTCCAGTTAAGCAATATACAATCTAGAAAGAAGTTTATGCTGCATAATTGAAGGCAAGCACATCGCATCCTTCTATAGAAGATATCGAAAAAGATTAAGTACAGCGTAGCTGCAGCCTGCAAGTTTAATAATGGTCTCAATCTTATGAAAGAAAGAAGTTGCATTGTACCTTGCCCTCCGCTCTTTCTTTCCGAAGTGATGCAATTTCATGAGCTTCAGCACCAAAAAGGAAAAAGTTTTCCCCACCAACTTCTTCCCTAATTTCCACATTGGCACCATCCAAGGTCCAAATCAAGATGCAACCATTCATTGCAAACTTCATGTTGCTGGTTCCACTTGCTTCCATCCCAGCAGTACTGCAAAATAGTTTGTGGTAGCAATAAAATGGTGGGATTCATATGGTGCATTTTCTTTAAGAAAATAGTTTTAAATGAGTATATTGTTCATTCTTTGCAGGCTGCATGTTTTGCACCTTAAATGGCTAATTCAGAAAGTGATCTAAAAACAATCAGCAAGAGATAATGTTATTACATGAGGTGGAAAGACTTCATGTTCCACAGAAGTTGCACCTATCTTATTTACTACTGGTAGCTCACACTGGTAACAATTTAGTGAAGCTAAATTATCTGCCTCCTATTGATTCGAGATTGAAGCTTGTAATCATCAAGTGATGGGAATATAACTAACAGTCATGATTAGAAAGAAACTAAAACGCACATGTAAATGAATTATCACATTTCACATGCATTGCGATGTTATTGTTAAAACGATGACAAACATTGGGTTTAAAAATAAACTAAATACCTGATATGCTGTGAAAGCTCGCTCGAAGGAATTAACAACTCAGCAACACTGACATTATAATCTGGAACAAATATAACCTACAACAAAAGTTAAAAACTGATCAGATTTCAAAAAGAAACATGCAAGAGCAGGACGCACTCTGGACATCAGTCAAATCAAAGAAGTAGAAGATAAAAGCTCAACATCTCAGCATGAGAAATAATAACCAAGCGCGAACACAAGCAGACTTTACCATATACTGAAATTTTGTACCTTTAACAGATCACCAATGTCTGGATCATGATTTATGGTAGCTCCAACATCTGTGATGAACTTTACTATTCTTTTGGCTTGCACGTAAGTAGCAAAAGCTTTTCCACCAAATATGCAAACACGGGGAACATACTTTGCTTTTCTTTCTTCTGCAGTCATTTCTTTCATTTCCATATAGCGATAGACAATACCCAAGATGTTTAATAGTTGCCGCTTGTATTCATGAATACGTTTTACCTGAAGAAATAAAAGTGAACTTTAGTAATATTACCCTCACATATTGGAGACTCTGTAAGCATAAAAAAATAAATCTCTTTTCTTTGCATGCACACATGAGATTACATGCAAAAGACTGGTTATTGATTTTATTTCAAAGTTCAAATACAGGAAAAAGGAGAGAACAAAACCTGGATGTCAAACATTGCATCAGGGTTGACGGTATACCCAGTCTTCTCTTTGATTAATGATGCAACTTTAATCTTGTTTTTCCTTTTTGCTGCCCTCCACTCGATTTGAAGGTCCTCATTATCAGCAAACTGTGAATGGTAACACCTCACTCTATCAGTATGTATCCCGCTGGTAAAATGAAAGCGGGGGAGGGAAGAAGAAATGATGGAGTTGTTTTGGCATAGGGAACAGACAGAGATAAAATGCAAAGAAGGTGACAATTGATGGACAAGTTTAAAATGAGTTTATTTTATATTAAAGACAGAGTCGTAGATCAAATTTGAATTTGGACCATACACTGAGTGAAGAACAAGAAGACTAAGCTCGTTCTGTTATAATAGGGCTTTCTATTTGGTATTTGCATATGCTAGGAAATAATGTTTATAAGACGGTAGATTGTGTGTTCGTAGTGATTACATATAAATTGTCCATCAGCTTGAATGTTGGATGAAGACAGTTGCATGGATTACCTTTCGTAGGTCAGCCAATCTCTCAGTTTTCAAGATCCACTCGTCATTACCTATCCACTTGGTAATTACAGAACTCAGATCAGGATTACAGAATTGAATCCATCTTCGAGGTGTCACTCCATTTGTTTTGTTCTGAAACTTCTTGGGCCACAACTGCATACGATCAACAAATAATTAGGATGCGAACCTATCCCTTTCTGCGGATAAACCAAACATTATTTACCCCATTATTTAGTGGCTCACCTGGTAAAAATCATTAAAAACCTCATTTTTAACAATTTCACTGTGAATTGCAGCAACACCATTGACGGTATGACCACCCACAACACAAAGGTTAGCCATCCGAACCATTTTTGGTGGCGAGGGCACTGCTTCTTGTTTTACGGCCTTAATTTCCAAAGTATCTTTTGCTTCAAGTACATCAGCATCACTTGACGTGACCTCAATGCTAGATTCGGTTTCCTTACCAGTTTGATCAATTGAGCTTTCTACCGGTTTCACAAACAAATCAGCGATGGAAGATCAAAATTTTCGAAGATTCTCATTGCAGCCTTTTCTCCAAAATTTCTAGATTTGATGTGCCATACTCTGATACGATGTCCTTAACTAACTGAATAATGTACAGGAAAAAGTTGTTATCAAATACAATATCGAGAAAATTTGGTTTGAAAACCCCAGATGATAAATTAATGTACCTGTTCATCAATCATCTCTATGATCTCGACATGTCTTGGAAGTAGTCTCTGCATAAGGTCATAGCTCCATTTCTCCAAGGCCTCAGGTAAGACTGTGTGGTTTGTGTATGCCACAGTTCTGTGTAACAAATCAATCAAGTTAGTTTAATTAGTTACAGTACAGATACTATAGATTCTAATAAAGTTGGAATTCTGAATCGCTGGCAATGAAAACAGAAGTACGAAACTGGCATTCTTTCTTCACTTATTCGGCACTGAATCTATGAGGGGGCTGTGTTAACAACGCAGAACTTACCAACTGAACTTAGTTGGATGGATAAAAGAGGAAATTCATGAATATGTACGTAAAAAACTTGGTTGGACAGATTTGTATCTAGCTTTTCGGTGAAACTAATCAAAGAACAAGCCCGTAATGACATAGTTTTCTTTTGTATTGAGCTGATTATAACTGTTATAATTGATCTGCATATGTTTTGCAAGAAATATGATGAGACATTTAGAGGAAAAAATGTGTTTGACAAACATTATAGATAGCTTCAATATGTTGTTCGGAAAACATTCATTGGCATTACTAAAACTGCACAAGAACGTTATGCAGTTTATGATACGACAGCATGCTATACGAAAGAGACTCCCAGAAAAGGAAGTACCTCCGTGTTATGTTCCAGGCTTCTTCCCAACTCATGCCCTTCAAGTCCATCAAAATTCTCATTAGCTCCGGGATACATAGAGTTGGGTGGGTATCATTCATCTGAACGGCGACTTTTTCAGGAAACTCTTCCCATTTTATACTGCTGCCTGATCTCCTCTCAAACCGTGAAATTATATCTTGCAGTGAAGCAGAGCATAATGTGTATTGTTGCTTCAACCGGAGAACTTTTCCCTCCACTGAATCGTCCCCGGGGTAAAGCACATAACAAATCTGTTGTCCGAAATTCATCAGTTAATTGATTGTTAAAAACATATGCCGTATACCAAATCAATGTGAAAAGAAAGGTAGTAGGGTGTTTGCACTGAAGAAATGGCTTGTATGATCTACATGCAGAAACCTCCACTGCATAACTGCATGTTTTACTTTTTATCAACATTTGTGTAAGAACATGCTCTCACAATAATAAGTTAGTTTCTAATTCTCCAGTAGCCATTATGAATCTATCATGTTCATATGAACTTATCGAAGATTGGGGATGTGTAAGATAGTTGGCAGGCAATTACTAAAAAAACTACTTTGAATCCGTCCTTGAGAGTTTCTTATAACTCAAATCTCAATAAACCAGCTAGTGAGTATGCTTTCCGAAGAAGTAGGACCAATAAAATATCCCTTGGCTTTACATAATACTCCCTCCAGCAATCTCAACTTCCCCTTGAGCTTGGCGTGGATGTTAACAGTAAACTATATAAATAATTAGAAAATTTTAGAATATATAAGGTGAAAATGAATAAAAGTATGAGTGAAAGTGTATGAGAGTGAATAAATAAAGTAGGAGGTATAATGAACAAAGTAGGAGATACATTTTTCATTTTAGGTATGTGATGATGAGATTGGGAAAAACATAAAAGGTAACCTGTGAAAATGAGATCAGGACGAACAAAGTATAATAATAAGAGAGAGATTGGTCCTAACTCATGAATAAAATTTATATCTTATACTGATAACTTACTTTCTCAGCATTTGCTTGGGCTTCACATGCTTTTGTATGTTCTCCAGCATTGAAAGCACCAAGATCAAACTGTTTGGTTGGAACTTTTGTGGACCATAATCTAAGATTAATTGTAGTTTTTGTCTTATATCCTGGAATTGGAACATCATAGGCAATTGCAACTATATCTTCACCTCCAATCCAGCGGCTCTTCCCATCTGAGCTAGTCACAACTTTTCCACCAAATTTCACAGGATAACAGATATCATTTCTAACAATTTCCCAGGGATTTCCAATCTGAAAAAGAAGAGTAGAGACAAATGTTATAAACTCAAAAGGAAGAAGATTTAAAAAAATCAACCAAGTGATGGATATTATAAGCGGATTTAAATTGTTGAGACAGGTGAAGGCAAAGTGCAAATTACATGCAGAGACAAAAATATGTGAAATGATAAATAGAAAGAATGTTATAGAAAGAGCATACTTCAAGCCAATTTTCAGCAACCTCCTCCTGGCCATCCTTAGTTATTTGTTGCTTAAATAACCCATACTTGTATCGAAGACCATAACCCCATGCCGGATAATTCAAGGTTGCCAAAGAGTCCAGGAAACATGAAGCAAGCCGACCTAAGCCCCCATTCCCAAGAGCAGCATCTGGCTCCTGAAGGATAAGAAAATTAATATTACAAGCATGCTTAATGCTGCAGCTGATGTGGCAAGGAACTCATAAATTATATTTATATAGCCAGGCCATGCGAAAACATACATTAGTATAGGTCTGCGATATCAAATTTTTACATTTAACACTAGGCAAAATTTTCATGCACAACAAGAAAGAGAGGGAAAGGAAGGAGTACACTGAGGTACCTCAAAAGTTCAGTATTTGAAAATTCTTACCAATACTAGTCAATAATAAACAAATTCAGTAATACGGGCACATCAATCAAAAATTACAGTATTTGTTATAGACACGTATCGATTTGTCATTGGATAACAAGCTACGTGTTACATGATCTGGCAGAAAATTCAGGAAAAAGAAATACAGAAATTATGTATGTTGTGGTATCTCTTGCCAGATTATATACTTGTAGGTATACATTTGAGGAAGAAGACTACACTTCCTTTCAGGTAAATCAGAAAATAATTAAGTGTAACGTATCAATACATAATGTCATACAAGTGAAATTTATAATGTTACCTATATGTGTTGAATTGAAGGTTTATATATCTAAATGCTACTTCTAAGGAACAGTAGAAAACAAGACAGCTTTCGCTTTAGTTAGTGAACTAATATCCACTCAAAGATTGCAGACACTAAAAAAATTGATTGTGATAGGCGCAGATTGAATAAGTATCAGTTATGTGCGAATCTAGCCGGAAAATCCGATAACTGTAGGATGAGCTGACCTGTGAAGCCACAGTTTCCAAGGTGTGGCCAAGCTTTCCAAGAGCTGCAGCATATTCACCAGTTAGCTCCAAATTACCAATTGCATTTAACAATGCTCTGCCCTGAAATAAACAAACGAAAACAGTGCAATGTTTAGACATTAAGTAAAAAAAATGCGTCCTAAATTACATATAAAATTCTTCTTTACTAACTATTATTGATGCTTCATAACAGATAAACAAAAGTTGCTTACAAACCTGCAAAAACTCCATCGATAAATAGTACGCCTGCTTCCCATTCATTTTCTCATGCAAATCATTAGTTGCATTCCAGTTGATAATTAGTACATCCCGCACACTTTGCGCCGTGGCAAAGAAAGCCTTAGAGGCCTCGAACTTCTGAGCAGAGAATAACGGTGTGAACTCTGCATGGTATTTGATACTCGAGGCAATTGATGCAGAATCAGATGCAAATGGACTCATTTGGCTCATAGCTCCTATCATAATCACAAAATAACAAATACTGTGTAAGTATATAGTCCAAAAATCATCATATCATTGATCTACTTCCGTTCCGTGATTCGACTATCGTACACTTATGACTTAACCAACTGTATATGAGTACATCGAAACTAGACGCTAGTACTGAATTGCAGCTGGTTAATCTGAATACTAACAAACCGAGAATCCGTTGAACAGAACAGTTCATATCATACAAAATTCACCCCTCAGGATCGCTAAATCAAAAAATTAGATCAGTAAATTACGATTCACGACATTAAATGTAAAATTCCACTCCACCTGGTATTATTCTCAATGACCAAACTACAAACACATTGTATGCATGAATTCCACCACATTTCCAATTCCGATTCATTTCCAGCATCAGAAAAAACACATTAAAAATAACAAAAGAGTAGTAATATATACCATCTCCATGAGTGATCGGCTCATTGACATTCTGCTTCGGCTCAGTAGAAACACACCGAATCCAAAACGAAGGTCTAACATCCATCCTGCGAAACAAAACCTGTTTGGAGCATCGATTTCTCAATCTGAAATCGACAAGTCTGGAATTGGAAACCGCCATTGCCGATTGTCCAGTGGAAGAAGACGCCATTATCGGTGTCACTTATTTTCTCTCTCTCTCTAAACTCTGTTTGTACTCATGTGATGTGAGTGAGTAATTGCAGTGAAGAGAAGGAGAAGAATGGACGGGTGATAAGTTATGGAATGTGATGTCGTTTAGTGGATATCGGGAAGTGATGATGTTAAAACAACTTTATTTTAGTCGTTGGATCGCGCAACTTTCTCGTGCCATTCTTTATGCATTGGTGAGTTGTACCTTAAGCTCTACACCTGAGCAATTGATTAAAATGTACTTTTCCACGTGTGCGGCGGATATTCATATTACTGTGCAAACAAGACGTTCCCCCTCGCTCATCCGTACAAACCGTCGGCATCTCACCTGCACCTATCAATTATTTTTTTATAAAAATTTACACGTGTTAAATTTTTTATAACTCACCAATTGATGGGTGGGTGGTGGGTTTGTTGGATGTCACCCGCAGCCTACCCGTTATATTGTTCACATAACAAAAAATATATATATGTGAAATAAATTAATTGTCACTTAAATAAATAGATAGAAATATAGAATAGATTAATAGTATAAAACTATAATTATTTCTTATATAAACTAAGAAACTACATATGTGAAAATTGTACTTTATCATTTTACTTGGGGAAAATTACATACACCACCCTGTTAATTAGATGTCTTTTTCATAGTTTGTTTACCACTTAGATCAACAATTACATATAGGTCCATTAATCTGTTTTTTCGTTGACCAGCTTATTTCGGAC
>JAYMSR010001339.1:0-10410 GCA_036897825.1 Plantago rigida
CATGTTCTCAAAACTAGTAATCTTCTCTCTCTCTCTTTTTTTTTTTTTGATAATATGCTTGATCGTTCGAGTACTTGTATGTTGATACATATATGAGTTAGAGTTATCAAATAAGGATGCTGATGAATCTTTATATCAAATCAGTGTTTGCTTGTCGTGCTTATTCTTTAGGCACAACAGTGAGGCTGAAGATGGAGAAGGATCCCATAAGAAAAGGTATCTTGCAGTTGATATGCGAGCATGGTATCAAGTACCAACTATCAAGTGGCTCGTCGTTGGAGCGGCTACTTGTTACTTTGTGAATTATCATGTTTATGTGGTGTAGAAGAGATGGTTTTATTAGAAGTATTTGCAGGGAATAATCTTTATGTAACAGTTGTAATTGTGGATATGGACGAGTTTTATTGGATTAACGAATTGAGACTAGTCTAGGTTTCAGTATAATCTCGTCGAGCATCTCAGTGGATGTATGATAATAATGAGATGGAGTCGACTCGACTCAACTCAACTCGTATATCCGAAACTTCTCATGCAGGAAACAAAAAGTAGAAGGATTAATCACCCGCCCAATAACCTCCTCCCACGTGTACCCAAAGAAGCTCTTTTCTGTATGACGCGTATCGTTTTCCTTTTCGAAAGCAACCCATCCCAAACTAGTCTACAGTAGCCATCTACATTTACAGATCGAACACGAACCTGCTACAAATTCCAGAAATCGCTCATTCAACACCCAAACTAGCCATGGGAGTTCATCGTCTCCAAACTCTGCCATTTCTTCTTCTCGTATTGCTTTCTGCATCAGCAATTCTTTCATTTGCGGAGCAAAATTTCGACGTTCGACAGCATTTGTCCACTGCTACACGGTAGTTTAACTTGCAAACGTTCGTTTACCGTGAACAGTGATTAATTGATCGATTTCTAATGTATCTATCCTTAAATTTGGTGTTCATGTTAAACCTAGGGCAGTGTGTTTATTGGTTTGATTTTGTTACCCGAGCTGAAATGATGTTTTGTTGCTGTGTAGATATGAGGCTTCGAGAGTGATTTATGAGGATTCATTTGTTCCTGCGGAGATTGGCGATTAGTGTAAACCTATTCACCTAAACCTTGTGGTAATTTTTCATTTTCGATTGGCTTGCATTTTGAATTTGGTAGTTTTGCCGCTATGTGATTTTAGGATTACTGTAAACTGATTAATCATTTGAGGACCAGTTTCCGGGTTTCGTTTATTATTGTCTGTTTGTTAGTTTAGTTCACTGTGCAGCGTACTACTGAAATATGATCCAAATGGTGGTTCTAATTGATGTGTTCTAAATCGGTCGACTAATTTGATAGAAAAGCTGTTTATGTCTTTAAACTATCAGTTGAATGCTTAGTTATGATTGGCTTACTCCATTGTGACGGTTCATAATTGGCGACCTGAAGTACTTCATTTTGTAGAGTTTTGCACTGACTCTAAAACTATTTCACGGTAGAGTTGTTGTAAGCCGTAAAGATCAAAAGCTTATCGTGCTTTATGTGCTTTTTTACTTCAAGGATTATACATTATTGACCTAGTATTCACAATAGCTAGATTACTGATTGACTTGGCAGGCAAGACATGGGACTCGGGCTCCCACCAAGAAAAGGTTGAAAGAACTGGAAGGCTTTGCCTCTCGCATTAAAGACCTTTTAGATAGTTTGAAGGATCAGAAGTCTTCTATAGATAAGGTACCCGCATGGTTGTGGGGATGGAAATCTCCTTGGACAGGGAAGCACAAGGGTGGTGAGTTGGTTAGCGCAGGAGAAGATGAGTTGTATCAGCTTGGGATAAGAACAAGAGAAAAAATTCCTGAACTGTTTCATGAGGATTACCATCCAAATATATATCCAATTAAAGCCACTCAGGTTTACAATTTTAATCCTTCTCTAATAATTAGTTGCATAAGAGTTTCAGTATGTTTGCACTTGACATGAGCTGTTTGCATCATTTCAATCGTGTTGCTTTCTTATATGTCGTAAATTACATGAAAAGTTGGTCCACGTTTTGAAGTTTCATCAGTGTCTCCAGTTCAATGAAAGTGCATATTCTGTATTCTTTTTTCAAAATTTTGGATAATTATCCAGAATTAACTCTGCAATCTTCTACTATGCAGCTTCCTGCATAGTTGGTATTGAAGATAATCTTTATGGTCATAATAGACTTCATCTATGTTCTTTATATTGGCCTAGTTATTGTTAAATATTACTCAGGCGATGTTTAATTATAGGTTGCTCGAGCGTCAGCTAGTGCTGTAGCATTTGGCATGGGGCTTTTTAGTGATCGAGGTAGTCTTGGACCAGGACGTCACAGAGCTTTTGCAGTTACCAGTGAAAGCCGTGCAAGTGATATAATGCTGCGATTCCACGATTGCTGTCAAAACTACAAGGTAAAGCCATCTGTATCTGATTTAAGTTTTTTTCAGCCAAAACGTAATAGTAATACTAAAGAACTGCTGCTAGTTAAATGTACACCTTGCTGAAAAATTAGGCTTATTTTACGGACTTCAAAATGCCAGCTTATTCTTTACTGTGCTAATGCAGTCCTTCAGGAAAAGTCGAGAACCAGCTGTTGAAAAACTCAAGGAACCTGTCTTAGATAAGGTAACTCAAGAATTAGTAGCACGTTGGGGTATAAAGTTCACAAGACAGGATCTTTCAACTCTGTGGTTTCTGTGCAAGCAGGTAATTAATCTTTCCCACATTCTCCTTTTTGGCACTTAGGCTTTGTTCTCTTCATCTGAAAACTCATTAAGTTCAGTTCGGTTCTGTTCATTTATGCTTAGGTGTTTTTTATACTACAAATAAATTAGAACAGAGCCTTAGTCAAATTCAACCCCCCAACCCCGGCTTTCTCATCAAGCTACTTGTGTGTTTGTAGTTGGAAAATAAGTGCTTGAATTCTTTGTAGGAAGCATCGCTCTTAAATGCAACTGATCAAGCCTGCGCTTTATTTACTCCATCCGAGGTACTTGCACTTCCCTTTCTCTTTTTATGAATATATAGTATTGACATTTTTTTATTGAAATTTGTGGATGTAGTTAGCTTCCTCTTCAACCTAAAGTGGAGTGCAAAAAATGTTTTGAAGTGTTCCACTGCAATAACATCACTTAAAAAGAACAAATTGCATTTTATTGATGACAAATTTCACCTTGTTGTAGTGTGTACTTGAACATCTTTAATGTGTATTTTTCAGATTGGTTTGTTGGAGTGGGCAGATGATCTTGAGGTGTTCTTACTGAAGGGCTATGGTAACTCGTTAAATTACCAAATGGGAGTACCTCTACTTGAGGATGTTATCCAGTCAATGGAACAGGCAATTAAGGCTAATGATGGTATGTCTGCCCCACTCTGTTCTCTTTATTTGCTATCTGGGGAGAGGCAGGGGCCAGGATAATAATCGAGGGCTTGAACTGCTTTATATTTTGTTTTCCTACATCTTTGCTGATAAATACATTGATATATGCCTTGTGAATATAATCATATATGGTGATGTCGGAAGTTGTCTTCAGATAGTAGAATTTCGATCTAAACTTGTCTTTTTATATTGTTCCTTCACCTGGTATATAGATGGACTTGCTCCTGGAAGTTATGAGATGGCCACACTGCGTTTTGCTCACGCGGAAACTCTCCTGCCATTTTCCTGTTTGATTGGACTGTTTCTTGACGGATCACGTGAGTACTTCTAAGTTCTAACTTGTTTGATTGCTCATGTTTCTTTTTAATTTTTTTTTACTCCTACCTTCTTATTCCAGTCTAACCTTAATTTCTTTCTGATCAATTTTACAGAGTTCGGAAAGATCCTAAGAGAAGAATCCTTGCAATTACCTCCAAAACCTCCCCAAAAGAGAACCTGGCATGCCAGTACTGTTGCCCCATTTGCTGGAAATAATATGCTAGTATTGTATAGCTGTCCTGCCAAGAACGGGAGCAAATACTTTGTTCAAGTACTGCATAATGAACGTCCTATTCCACTGCCGGTAAGCTCATTAGTCACTAGTATTTATTGATTGGAACTGTGTGTTACTCGTTTTGTGGTGCAATTCTGAATATTTCATTGACCTCCTACTGTATATAATGTAATTTTTACGTGATCACTTTCTGTTTTTAGGGCTGTGAAGATTCCGACTTCTGCCCTTTCGAGGTCTTTAAGGTATACCTTTTTCCTCCACTTCTTTACTTATCAAAGGGGGTATTAGCATGGGGCTTATGAAAGCGGCTACCACGACTAAGATGCCTCTGACTTCTGCTTGGGTTTCTTGTTATTCTACCTTATGAAAGTCTAAGCAGAAGCCTTCCACATTTGCGATCACATCAAAATAGCTTTAAAAAGCCTGTGAAAAGTATTAAAAAAAAAAAGAACACATTTAAAAGCCTTGCAAACACCCGATGTCCGAATGATTATTTCAGAACTCAATTAGCTGACAGAATTAATCTCCTGTCTTTCAGGAAAGAATAGCTGCTCCTCATTTAAAGCACAAGTACAATGATTTGTGCAATGCGGTGAAACAGTCGGATCAGAGATCATCAACCAGTATGTTATGGCAACTATTCAGCTGGATCTTCCCAGCTACTCCCAAGCAATCCAAGGAAGCTGAACTGTAATTTTGAACAAGATCTCTTACTTGCACGGCATGATCATCGACTAACTTAATTAGCAACAGGAATCTGAAAGGTTTGTAAACATAGAGAAACGACTTGCTGGAGTCTTTTGAGTCTTTTGTTCTATTTAACCACCTCATCTCTATGTTGACACAATGAGCAAAGGTGCTGCTGGATGAGATCTCTTATACCTTATAATTTCCAACTGAGGTCTTAGTGGTTTTAGGATCTCGTCACAGTTTGCCATTTTCAGCATTCATTCTTTGCTCTGTGGTAAGAAATTACCACAAACTAAGAATAACAGTTGGAAAGGTTCTTGATGCTGTATTGTACATTTGAAAAACAAACAGACCATCTATTATTACAGTTGAGTTATTCCATTTTTCTTTTACATTCCTTTTACATTGATCTGCTTTTACATCAGTAATGATATAGATGGAGCCATTTTTGTTAATTGCAGACGAAGTTATTTTTATGTTACAGTGCAAAGTGTACATGCCTACTCTGTCCGGAAATTACAAATGGAGCATCGCAATGTAAATTTAAACAGAATTGACAGTGAAAGTAATTATTGAATGTTTTAATTTAACTTATCAATCAGTATCTGTGGTGTATCATGTATGTATAATCTACAAATACAAAATAATAATGTTGGTAAGAAAGATAAGAAACTGAATGTATCATCTGTAAGAATAATACTATATAATCCAACTACCTATCATACTGCACTGCATCTTCAAGGCAACCCAATGTATACATATAAACATTTCCAAGAATTTCCCTTCAAAACTTATCTCAAGTTCTCGGAATCTGCAGCCGTCACCAATCTGCACTACATTAACTTATCAGTAGCTGAAGCTTCAGCGGCCAGTTCGTTTCACTCCCAGTAACGTGTTAAGTGAACCTTAAGGTTATTCACACGAACCAAGAGATGTTAATCAGTTAATGTATCTCCAGAACCGATCAGCATAACCATACAAAATTTCACCAGTCTCTCAGATTCCAATTTCATGTCAATGCTTCCTGGATCGATTTGCAAATCAGATTCTTGACTTTGCATATAGCAGCACTTCAAAATTTAGTCAATATTTTACGTGGGCTAACTTTTCACCAGGTGAGCATCAGAAATCGAAGAAATGAGGTCTTCTCGAGATTGTGATCTCCTACTTTGAAGACGATTTTGACCTCTGTTCGGGTTCCAGTAAGAACCAGCACTGTTGTTGTCAAATTGCATCTGTCCCAAGTTGCCTGATGAATAACTGTGCGCTACACTGCTGGGGGAAGAGTACGACGGCAAATCAGTTAATTGGATGCCACCACCTCCTAAACCAAACCCATTAATAAATGGTCTTTGCTGAGGAGTTGCAACCGTCGGGCTTAGTGGTGTCTTACCTCTTCCATCTCCTGAAACAAAATTACCAATAGGACTCGATGACATATTGTTAACATCTATCAAGAATGCAAATCTTAAGCATGTGCAACTGTACAAGTATACGTCTCCGAAGCCGAACACCTCAGAAACATAGAAAAATGCTCATGTCTACACAGTGTGCAACTGTACAAGTATACAGATATGAGATATGGAAGTAAAGGATTCTTTACTGTGTACTCTTGAATGTGAATGAAAGATCATTCCCTATAGAACTAAGCAACATTTTCTCCAGTGTTTCGAACCATTGTACGGAAAGTATGCGAAATTCCTCAAAGTAAATCAGATTTACATTCACGATTTCAAGACCAAAGTGAACGAAATTTTGAATGTGTGCAAGAGCTATTTTAAAACACTTCTGTGCCTCTAATATGATTTCGCATTATATGGCTTTAAGATGGGATAGAACTTAAAAGAATTTCTACAGATAAGCAAATTATAACTAGTCAGCAGAACACCAAAACATGCATCCAGTTGCTTATTGGCCTCAATATCAAAAGGCTAGATGTAATATCTATAAGAAGCTTCACACGAGTTTCAGCAAAAGTAGGAATACACTTCCAAGAATCATATGCAAGCACCTATATGAAGGAAGAGGATTTTACCAGTATTCACAGGACTCCAGCGCCGAAACCGGAAAGGAGCTGGAATATTGAGAACCGATGTGGATTTTAGATTATCATGACGCAAAAGTGGGAGATACGGCCTTCGAAAGAATTTCAGTACCCAACAACTACCAGAATAGGTCAATGCGCAGAGTAGGAGAAGCAGTGACACAAAGATAATGGCGAAAAGAACGAATGGATTTATTTTCACTTGTAATATCTCATAGCTGTAAAACTTTCCCCAATATGGAAATGCTTTCCCCGCTTCAAACAAGGCAACCCCAAGAGTCCAAGTGATACTTCCAGAAGCAATAGTCACATGGCTATCACCAATGTGCAATCCTTCTCTTAAGAGAAGGACGACATACGGTGCCCTGAAGCAATACTGTTCTATGAAAGGCTGCGGAGCGACACTTTTTCTTGCGACGTCCCAAGTCTTGTCACAAAATGCGCTGCCCTTCTCCAATACGTCATCCAGAGAAGCGTCAGAAGTCAAGTTAAAAAATCGGTAGACTACAAAGAAACCAGACATGGCGTAAAAATGGCCGACAGGGCGAGGAAGATTTTCTGCAAGTGCGCACGGGTGTAAGTCACAGTCAAGTCCCGGACTGTGATCTGACCATTCAGAGGCATTAACAGTAATTTTTGCAAGGGCATTACATTCGTCCCACTTCGGGGCTCCAAAAAGCTTGACCTGAACTCCAGCTTTTCCTCCTCCAGTAGATGTTTTTTCTCCAGATGGAGAACTTCCGTTTTCTAGTCGAACCGATGCACAATTTGAACATGAGTAATTCTCTCGGTAACCAGAATGCAAACAAGGATGCTTGATTTCAACTCCTGCAATTTGAGGGAGTTTCTTGAAAAGATGAGTAACTGATTTGTCAAATGCATCATTGAGTCCATATCCAGCTAAAGAATAAGCGCTGAGATGATGTTTAACAGGGCCAACACTCAAATTTAAGCTTGTTTCATCAGAAGTTACGCTATTTCCCTCGAAAGTAACTTGCAGTGATGAGCCGCCCAGGTCAAGCGCACCATATGTTTCCTTCTTAGGAGTGGACCCTAATACTTCAGAGTGATAATTCAAAGCTATCCATCCATAATAAGCTTCCTCTACGCCAGTTATAATCTTAACCCACTCCCGTTTACAAAAAAATGGTGATTCCTTCAAAATCAACCAAGCATTGTCAAGAAGCCAGTCAGAATCTGAACCTGGTAGCCTTCGGACTCCAGCTGTGGCGTAGAGAAAAATAGAAGTAGTCCTATGAGAGCTTTCAGGAATTTGCTTCTCAGCCCATTGAACGAGTGGTTTCATTGCTTTCCTCAATCCAGCTGTATTATTCACCAGTTGGTCAAATCCGGGCTCAGTCTCCATTCTACTGTAAGCCCGCCCAGAACCCGATTTTCTCTTAAAATCTTCAGGCAATGACTTGAGTACAATAGGAAGATTGCTTTGTTTATTGTGGTTAACATCTGCCTGATATACATACACACGAGTTCCTGTGCTACCACAGTCAATCACAACATAGAACTTGGACGACCGTGCAGACAAGTTTGAATAGAAGAATTGCAAAGTGAAGGAAACAAAAGCTAGTAACAGTAAACAGAAGAGAATGCAGATGACTCGGGCCCACTTTTTTTTTGCGGACGAACTTCCTGTTAGTGCTTTTTCCTTCGAAAAACTCAAATCATTTTCTTTTTGTACTAAATTTGGTGGAATTGCACGACTTGAAGTTCTTTCCACCCCAGTAGTTAAATCGCCTCCCTCTAAATCAAGCCGATGGTAAGTTGAAAAATCTTGAAGAGAGGATGACGGTCTTAAGTTGGTCTTTTTCTGGGGGCTGGCATATGTATAATCATGAAGAGAACCAGGAACAGGGGGAAACCTAGATGATTCATATGGATGATTTGAAGCCTTTGGGGTTGTTCGGGAAGAAACAAATTCTGAAAGTTTACTAAAGACCATATTTGCAATCTGCCGTTGGCACTTCAATGCTCTTTCATTCCATAAACTGTTCCTCTTCTATTTTAAGCTTGTATGAATGAAGTGGGTCCTGCAAAAATCCATATACTGGATAAGTCGCATAATTTAGTGGGTAAGGAGAAACCATATTTCCATAAGTTACAAACATGTCGAACAAACCGTTAAAGCTTACTGTTTATGGAACTAAACACTTCCTACAGCTGACTGTAGAAACACTCATCACAAATCGGAATATTCTTGCACAGCTCTTAAAGCAGTAGTTAAAACTTCTTTTTAGATAGCTGCCTGACGATACATGTCTCATTACATTTGAAAGAATGCAGTTCAGTATCATTCACATAGAGAAAACAAGAAGATAGGTTATCTCGATCAGTGCACACAGGCTTTAATGTATAAATATAAAAGGATCATGTGGAAACAGCTGATTCCTTGCAAGAATCAATCAAAGAAGCAACACTCCTTGTCTAGGTCTACAAAGATTAATTTTGAGTTTCTAAATCCAGCTCTATCTATAGGTTCTCAATATTTGAACTCCCACCAGAACTATTTACCACAGTTGAGAATTCGAACCTCACGTGAACTCGTGAATCGGTAATTCGGTACTGCCAGAAAAGGTCGACTTACTACGTCGCTCGAAGAAAATTAATGTATTTTAGTCCGCTACATGAATCTCCTCCAAATGCAGGATATAGACACCATAAAAATTTAAACCCAGTCCGGCAATTAACTGAGAATCCAATCACCTAAGGCAATGGAAAAGGTATCAATTCAACTATCAATCACTCAAAGATTCACTCGATCCTTGCAATAAGCTCACCCGATCCCGAATGATCCCGTTATCCTACCAAGTCTATGCAAAATCCTAAAAGGCCTCTAATTTTCAAAACCATCATCAAGATAGCATCTTTAGTACAATCCTCCAATCCCATCTCATCAAAACTCAAAACAGTAAAATTGAAGCATTGATTCATAACTCAATTGCTGGAAAGTGGAAATCTATTGATCTCATAATAACTACAGCTCTGTAAACACATCCAAGATCGTAGAACGATAAGATCACAGAAGACAAAACCGACAGTGAAACATACAGCAGAAATGCGCTAAAAATTAAACAAATCTTGCAAACAAATTAAATTTGATTCATCTAATAAGCAATATAAATATGTTTACCATCAGATCAGGAGAGGTGAAAACTAACAGTAGTTCATAAGTGCAGATCCAATTCTGGGAAACGGGTTCTGGATTGAACCGGAACGAACAGAAACCCAACTGGGTATTGGGTCTTGAACTACTCCAACGCCATATCTGAGGGTAGATTGGAAAGGGGTTGGTTTCAAGTTTCAAGTTTTCAGTTTTCAGAACAACGCGAAGATTTCAGCTTTTTCAGGCAATAAACAGTTCTTGCTGTTTCTTTTACTATACGTGTAAGAAATTTATCATTTGGTCCCTTAATTCTGTAACTCATTCGTTTTAATGTGGAGTAACTTTTCTTTGAGGTATTTAGTTTAGGAAAAATTACATCTTGGTGATATACGAGGAGTTTTAATAAGAGTTGGATTCGGACTTGGTAAAAATAATTAAATCGAGTGAAGTTCGAACTCTGGTCAAAGTAATTTCCCAACAAAAGGACTTGAAGAAAGAACGAAAGGGGCATCGGGTAGTTTAGTTTCTTATCTAGTGCAACACGACTAGATTCAAATAATACATATAAATGATCGTTGATTCTCGATTTTTAATAAAACCTCCTATAATTGTAGGTAAGTGACTCGGTG
>JAYMSR010001340.1:0-10404 GCA_036897825.1 Plantago rigida
GACAAGGGTATCTAACATGGGATCATATGTAATTGATCCTTTATTTTTTTACTTTTTTTTCCTTTTTATTTTAATCTCATAATGGGATTTTTCGTAATTTTTTTTGACAAAATGGGGTTAATTCATAATTATCGAAAACAATATGGTTCAATTGAAATTGACAAAATTTATTTTATTTACAAATTTACCCCTTAAAAATTTAAAATTGCAAGGTGACAAATGTTGCTTAATTAAGCTGCCACGTGTATCAGGGGTACCGTAAGGTACGAAAATCGGACGATCACAAACAAAGATACCAAACTTAGAAATGTCACAACTTAGGTACCTTTTTTTGGATTTTTCCCCTCTATCTTTGTTAATCTACCGTCCATACGCAAATAATTAATTTCGATCTCCAATAATTTTTGTATAGCATTAGACGAGCTCGTTACTTTAAAATCTATTGAATTGAAAGTCTAATTGAGTATCATTGAATTAAGCTTTACTTGGCTCGATAAGCAAACCAAACTCCTAATAAGGCCCGAGCTCGTTCGAACATCCGTATCGAATGGGCCAGCCGAACTCGAGCCTATCAATGCGAACTGAGTCGAGCTCTAGTTAAAGTTTGACTTTCGAAAGTACGCTATTACTGGTTGTATACAAGCCCCTCGATAAAATTTCTGCATATTGTAATCAATAATTGATATCAAGACAAAGCATGAAAAAAAGTGGTTTGATTAAAATGTTATTCGTCCAACTTCTTTTTTTCTTTTCTTCCAAAGGTAATAGATGAATTTTGGAGTTAAAAGGATTTAGTATGTGAATGGTATAAGTTAGTTTATGCTTTAAGTCAGCGTTGATTTCACTAGAATATGGTGGTTTGGTAAATATCTACATTACTTATTCAGTCACATTATAAAGTAGCTTAAGTAGTAATGCATTCCATGTAATTTATAATTATGCAAAAATAGGTTAGCTTATACGATTTCTTTATTCTTTAAATCAAATATCAGCTAACTTATCCATTAAAATTTGACAAACACGTTGATTCAACTCAGCAGTCACAAACGTCAATTACCTTATATATTTTCAGTCACCTTAGGCTCTGTTCTTTTCATCTGAAAACTCATTAATTTTAGTTTAATTCAATTCAGCTTAGTTATTTTTTTATACTACAATTCAAATCAGTTATGTTTTATTTAAACCAATAGAACAGAGCCCTACTAGTAGTCAATCAACTTATCAGCTAGTTTCTGAATATAAACTTAACTGATATAGCGATAATAAAAGTGTAAAAAGTTCACATCGCATTTATAATTCCAATCCAAACATAACCAACAAAAATCTCACAAATGGACATTTTATTAAATCCAGGTGAAGTATAAAATAAGATTAAGTTTTTAATTCGTGAATTAGTATGCCTTAGGTCGTCAATGTATGGACTGTAAAATATTGACTGAACACCTATGGTACATCTTACGTCGCCAGAGGAAAGTAGAGAAAATTCGCGCGATCTAAGACTCTTTTCTCTTTGATTGAGTGCGATCTATGACGTGAGCCTTGAGTAACATTGCTTTGCAGCAGCAGCATCAATTCATCGTCATCATAGAGTAGTTCTGTAAATCTTCAGATAAAAAACTTCCGAGAATTGAACCTCTAAATCTTTCTTGGGTTCAATTCAATACAGGATTGTTTGCAGCGAGCTGAGAATTCGAAAATGGAGGTAGATGGAGGAGTTCCGTTGGATGACAAAGCCAAGAGAATGAGGGATCTGCTATCGAGTTTTTACTCGCCGGATCCTTCTCCTGCATCATCTCTTCCGCCCAACACTACCTCCAGATTTGCTACTCTCGATACCATCAACACTACCACCTTCGATGCTGATCAGTACATGAATCTCCTGGTAATTTCACATTTATAGAAATTTAATGTTTATTATTAAGGTTCGCATTTCTGCTGTGGAGAGATTATGAATGCTATACAAATACAATGTAATTGTTCCAGGAATTGATCTGGATGTGAATCGTTTTGTGTGCTTATGTTGATTTATGAAATTGAAGAAGATTCTACAGTTCTACTTATGGCTCTAACTGTGAAATGTTTGAAATGTATCTTTATGCCAATGGAACTTAATCCTCCAACTATATGTAGTTGTTGCCTTCTCTGTAAACTCGGAGATGTATATACAACACATCCATTTCTGAATTATGTTGCTCCCTAATCCTATTGATGGGAAATATTGTTGGTGTCTTGCCATTAGAGTGATTTTTCCGAGTTATAGGTTCGATTGTTTATGTTAAGTTGTCGATTTGAGCTTCTATTTTGAACACTACATTCTCAGTTAGTGGATTGCACTAGCTTTGAAAAGTCTGAAAAGTTTTGCATTGAACTATCCAGATTCGATCTGAAGAATGAGGAAGATTCTTAATGGTGAATGACCTATGCAATATTTTCATCTGATATCATCCGTTCTATGAATACATGTCTTTGCTCACTAGTCCCCCGTTTGTAGGTTATAGAGTCATCTTATTTATACCCATGGCAACATCTTATTTGATTACTAAATTTAAATGAGTATCAACTATTGTGTAGGTACAAAAAACGCCCTTGGAAGGACTTCTTCAGAAGCATGTAGAAATGGCTGCTGAGATAAAAAATCTTGATACTGACTTGCAAATGTTAGTTTATGAAAATTACAACAAGTTCATCAGTGCAACAGATACAATTAAAAGGTTAGTCTAATATGTACAATGTCACACAGGGACAAGATGAGTTACTCGTCCAACGTGTATGTAGCCTGGCAACTTTAAATTCCTCAACGTCTAGTTAAAAAAATTGACTATTAATATCTGCTGATTGTCAATGTAACCATTTCCTTGTTTCTAGGATGAACAATAATATCGTCGGCATGGAAACCAACATGGAGCAGCTTCTTGAAAAGGTGTTTGGTAAAGATTCTTTTTGGTCAAAATGTAACAATATTCAGCACTAAATATTGTGGTATGTGGAACAGAACAATATCATAAGTTAGAATCTTGTAATTGTTCCAGATAATGTCTGTACAATCCAGAAGTGATGGGGTCAACACCTCTCTTTTTGAAAAGAGAGAACGTATCGAGAAGTTGCACCGAACGCGGAATCTCCTGCGGAAAATTCAGGTAGTACTTTGAAGCAGAATCCCCCACGGGTCCTTGATTTAGGCATGTATTCACCAAAACAATTTTTCGGACGACTCTTCCAGAAAGGACATGTAGCTAATGGTCTCAATACTATGTTTACAACTATTTTATTATCATTGATTAAGAATGTTGATTCTAAGATCATGAGAAAAATCTCTCTCTTTTGTTCTTTATTGTATAGTTTTTCCATTCAATAAAAGGTTCTCTGAAGCCTGAAGGTTTGATTCCCATTCATTAATTCTTGGTAAACTTCCATGTGAGTTACATAGATTTTGAATTCATGGTTATGGGCAGTTTATTTACGACCTACCAACGAGGCTTGAGAAATGTATAAAATCAGAAGCATATGCTGATGCTGTCAAGTTCTATGTCGGAGCCATGCCTATCTTCAAGGTTGGCATCTTCCTCACTCAGTTATTTGGACCTGAAACTATTTATTAATATTATCCTTTGATTTTTCATGCTTATCATAGTCAAATTATTTTATGCCTCATAGTTATTTTGTCACTCATCAAGTTTGTTTTGCTTATAGGCATACGGGGATTCTTCATTTAAAGACTGTAAACGTGCATCTGAGGAGTCCGTGACTATAATTATTAAAAACTTACAGGCATGTTCTCTTTTCTTTTAAATTCTTTTATAATTATTAAAACTTTACAGGCTTGGGTAGTGAAAAAAACATGGAAAGTGACGAAGTTGAAAATGAAATACACTTGTTATTACAGCGTTGTATTTTCTCGGTCTCTTGTATTGCCACTTGTGCTTGGGTGCTAATACCTGTGGCTTGAAGTGTGGAATAAAATCATACCTTCTGTTCAATTTGTTTGTACCTTGTTAAGACAAACTTTCTGGACAACCTTACACCTGTAACTACCTTTTCCAGGGGAAGGTTTTCTCAGATACCGAGTCTATACAAGCAAGAGCTGAGGCTGTCATGCTTCTTAAGCAGTTGGATTTCCCGGTTCGTATCTCGGTGGCTTTTGTTTCTTAGAGACATGTTTTAACTTGTCCTTCATTTTGCATAAGAATATTTTCAACGGATTTGATTGTAGACATGTGATTTTGTGGATATCATTGCTATCCTGAGTACACAGTTCTGTGGAGAGCGCATTAAATGTGATCTCCAATATTTATTGATACTTGATAATCTTTTATTTATATGGTCTCCCGTTGTTGAATAGGTTGAAAATCTGAAGGTTAAATTGTTTGAGAAATTGGAACAATTCCTTGTGGATCTGGATCTGGATTCTGAAGAACTAGCAAGGGATTCATTGGAGATTAACGAGTCCCATGACCCTGGAAGGAATCCTGATACGGCTTCTGCACACGAGGTGAGGAAATGAGCTATCATTTCTTGAACTGTTTTATCATTTTCAATTATTTTATGATGCATCATCAGTTATCAGAATAAACTTGTGTCCGTGAAACTGTTATAAGCACCTCTAGCCTCTAGGTTGCGTTGAAGCTTGCATACTAACCGGAGATCAGAATGCTTTTCATTGAATTTAGTCTCCCAAGGAATTGAGAGAGTTGGTTACACATGCATGTCAGGAGCCAAGACACCAACTTTCTATTAAGTATGGCATAGTTTATGCTACATGTTTGATGAATTAAAATATTTCATTTTGGAAACGCTTCTTCTACTTCAGGCTTCAATTCGTGAGTTTGCGGAAGTAGTCCGAGCTTATAAAGTCATCTTTGTACATTCAGAATCACAACTATCTAAACTCGCTCAAGACCTTGTCGCTAAGTATGTTCTCTTATTCTCACTTCTGTCGACCCATTCTTTCGCTGCAAGTTGATTAAAAATCTAATATTCGCCTTTATAAATTTTTGTTGTGTAATCTTAGGCATTTTGATGCTGCTCATCAACGAATTAAGAAGCAAGTTGGCTCTGCAGATCTTCTGGCAACCTTTCGTAAGTTAATTTATTTAGCTAGAGTATCTCTACTGATGGCGGCCATCAAGTGCTAGACAGTAGACACTATTTCTTATACTTCTATTGATGTTGCCTGCAAGAAAAAGATTTCAAAATGTCACTAGATTACCATGTATGTGCTAAAATATGAACTAGTAGATATTCCTTCCGTGCCATAAACACAGGCAAGATTTCCATTTCTGTTTGTCCCACATTATGGACTTGTTTAGATTTCAGAACAATTAAGTACGTTTTGCACAAATCTCTCTTACTTTTCCACAAATACAATGGTCATGTTTTCGAGTTCGACTCACTCATCTTATGCATGTGACTTCTCTCTGTGACCCAAGAGTTGACCCAAGAGTCCGTTGCTTATAATAAAGCTGATCTTAGAGCGGCCTATACACATTTCTGTTTGATTTGTCTATGTTCTATGATTGACGTCATTATCTACTTCTCCATATTGTTTTCATTGAGGTATAGAGCTTTTTGCACCAAGCTGTTTTATGTCTCCTAAATAGTTTGATTCTTTAAGTAGGATTGAATGACATCTATGATAAATAGATATAACTTTCATGATGAACCTATGATGTGGATGTTAATATGATAGTATTTTTTATACGTTATACTTTCCAGGAGTTATTTGGACTGATGTGCATCTAATGGATGAAGTGCTACCAGACGCGTGTCTGCCAGAATTGGCTCTACAGGTTTCTGTTCATTGCTTATAATACAACATTTGGAAGTATTTTCCCCTTTATCCAGACATCCTGATTTATTGTTAGCTAGACCAATATGAGGACATTAAACTCATCGATACTCTGTTTCAGGCTGCTCATGTTGCTGTCAAAGACTATATTTCCAGTGCATTCAGTCGTCTTTTACGTGATATTACAGGTCAGCTCCCGGCCCCTCTTGTATCAACCAATAATTTGTAGCCCAATTTTCGTGTAATGGACCTAATAAAAACTCTCTATTACATACGACTCTATTGGTTGAGACTATACTTGGGCATTGAAGCATTATGACTCTAGATTGACAAATAAATTTAGCGAAAAATATGAATGTTGAGTCCATATGAGTGTCAACAATCTTGGTTCAGTACAAGCCACTACAAGGATCTTATCTCATATGAACTTTTATGTTTAGGATGGGTTTGTTTTGTGTTCTTTTAACCTTACATAAGTTGCAGTATAGGTTTGTCTATAATAGTCGTCCTATTTCACACCTTTGCAATACACTTAAATTTATGGAAAATTGGATTAATATTCAGAATAGCAATATAGTACATTTCTCAATATTTACTACTGTGCGCCTTCCGTTTCCAAACCGCGGAGCCAAAGACAGAGAACTTAACGCACAAGCTCTACTCCCTTTTCTAAGAAAGAAAATAACCATTGGTTTCTTATGCTTTTAATATTATAGCTAACTGCTGGTTTATTTTTCTCTGACAGACGCCCTTAAAAATTATCCCTTGCTGTCAGCCCTTGAGGCCAGCAAAAAGGCAGTGATCCAAGGCAGTATGGATGTCTTACTGGTAATCTGAAACCCTGAAAAAGTATCTTATTTGTATTTGGTGTTATCCTTTAGTTTTATGTTCAGTCAAATTTCCTCGGGTACCTTTCCCTATGTTTAATGCTACTTCTTATTTTGCTAACATGTTTGTATTAGAAATTTTATCATGGTGTAGTATTATGTCATCTAAATGTACCGAAACGATATTCTGGTAACCTTACTATTATTTACTCTCCCCTTCCCATTTGATTGTCAACGTTTCCACTTGTGGGAATTGCTACAAGTACATTTTTATTTTCAGGTCCACAAACTTATCTGATAAACAATTATAGCTGGTACTTCACCAAACTCCCATAAATTACCACACTGAAACGAAATGTTAAGTAACTAAATGTTTAGTATTCAGTGGGACATAGGGAGTATTAATTAGATGTGAAGTATGTGGTATCTGTTAATGAAAGCACACACCATAATTGCATTTTGGTCCTCCAAGTTATCTTTATGAATGAGCCTTGGCACAATAATAAGTTACTCCTTTGACGACCTAGAATTCACGGGTTCGACTTCGAGTCGTGGTAACACTCTTTACAGAAATGCAATGTCATATTGCCTACGGCATTGGCTAACTTTCCCCTTACCCCCACATAGCTGGGAGCACGCTCCGGATCCTCGCTGCCTTTTTCTTAAGCTATATGCCATATCTTTTGGATTTCAGGAATTCCGGAATCTTCTTGATGAGAATATGGAAGTATTGCTCAAGTTGAGAGACGTAAGTATTGACTGGATCCAAGAGGGATTTCAAGATTTCTTCAAGAAACTTGATGGCTACTTTCTCTTGCTCTCTGGAAAGAATAATTCAGACAATCTAGGACTGGATTTGTTAGAAGGAATACCAAGCGATAAAATTACTGCTGGTCTTGTTCTTGTGCTGGCTCAGTTATCTCTATTCATTGAGCAAAGTGCCATCCCAAGAATTGCTGAGGTAAGTAATCATATCAATTATAGTCTTGAAGATCTTTTTACTCAAGTAGGCCTGGGATCCGTGACACCTCTAATAAAATCTTCAGGAAATAACATCTTCCTTTTCTGGTGGTGGGGCACGAGGATATGAACACGGTCCAGCATTTGTTCCTGGAGAAATTTCTCGGAACTTTCGGTCATCCAGTGAAACATTTTTGCATCTTGTGAGCATTCCTACTTTCAGTCTCAAATGTTATTGGTGTTTTTGCAATTTTTCATTACCTTATTACCATAATAAGAGGTAATGCGCTATTTTCC
Organism: Plantago rigida; assembly: GCA_036897825.1. NCBI lineage: Eukaryota > Viridiplantae > Streptophyta > Magnoliopsida > Lamiales > Plantaginaceae > Plantago > Plantago rigida. The sequence goes on from JAYMSR010001340.1 coordinate 7,870, forward strand.
GATTCCAATTTAAATCTCATCCTTCCAATCTTGCTCATTGAATTATTATGTGGACCATACATGTGCCCTTGACTTGATTAATTTTTTTTCCCTGTAGACACTATTGTTCACATTTACCTTTCTTTCATTTTTATTCTTCTCTTTTTTCCCTGTATGCCACCTTTTTCCTTAACTTTTGTTACTTTTATGTTTCAATATGTTAATCGTGTAATTTCATTTCCAGTTCTATTATGTGTTTATACTGTAGTATATAATTAAGCTTAAGACACAGTGTATTATGCGAATGCTAGTGAATCTAATAATGGACAGAAAATCTAGTCTGCGTCTTTTAGTCAATGAGACTGTTGATTTCAACCCTCATCTTCTCAATTTTCCTTTTGGTGGTTGGGGCAACTTTGGGGTGTTTGACAAAATTATTTATGAATTTTAACATATCTATCATGTGTGGAGGTGCACACGGACACTACCGAGAATGTCATGACTAAGGCTTCCTTTTGTTAATGTACTGTTTATGGCTATTGTCCTTGGTCTAATATGGTATCTTTTCCAGTACATAACAATGAGAACCCAGAAAATATCAGTTCTCTTGAAGAAAAGGTTTACAGCCCCGAACTGGATCAAGGTGAGTGCCTTACCAGTGATCTGAAGTTTTTTCTCTAAAATTCTGTAGATCTGAGATACACTTCATCGTGCATTTATATTCTTTTGTTTACTCCTTTTTTTGTAGCACAAAGAGCCCAGAGAAGTGCATATGTTTGTGGATTTACTTCTTCAGCAGGTATCTTCTGAACCAATAACTTTTCATGCCTGGACTCTTTAACTAAATATTTCTTGGGCCAATTTACTGTTACCAGAGCATAAAATTTCTTCAAGTCCATGTTAACTCGGTCTATATTTTTTTATCCACATGTGGATGTTTTTGTTAAGCAAGCAGATGATTTGATAAACTAAGGTTTGTTTATTGGTTTCACATGTCAGTTTGAAGAAATAAGAACTGAAGTAAAGCAAACCTTGCCTCAAGGTTTAGCGCGTAAACATCGTCGTACTGAGAGCAATGGCAGCACAACATCGTCACGCAGTAACCCACTGAGAGATGATAGACTGACACGGTCAAGTACCCAGAAGGCCAGAAGCCAACTTCTGGAAACTCATCTAGCTAAGCTCTTTAAGCAGAAAATGGAAATTTTCACAAAAACGGAACACACACAGGTTGGTCCCACTCAATGGACAGGAGTAAATGCGCATATTGTCGTTGTATCAGTGTATCGGAAAGTAATGTACATGCTTTGGTTTTTCAGGAATCTGTCATAACAACAATTGTTAAGCTTTCGTTGAAGAGCCTGCAAGAATTTGTGCGGCTCCACACATTTAATCGTAGTGGATTTCAGCAAATTCAACTGGATATTCACTTCTTGAAGACTACTATAAAAGATATTGCCGAGGATGAAGCTGCTGTCGATTTCTTGCTTGATGAGGTAAGAAAGGCTTGTTTTAGAGCCATTGTGCTTGGTAGTTTTTACTCGTTTTCTGTGAGAAGCATGTGGTGTTTTGAAAATTACTCCAGTGCATTCGTTTGGGAAACAGCAAGGAGTTCTCAGAATATTCTCTATTCATTTCTGTCCTAATGTCCAGGTGACATGCTTCACAAGAATTCTCAATCTTCTCTTTTAGAGGAAATTCAAATCAATCCACCGATATTACATACATAGCCTGCACCAACTTGCCTATGTTATTCTCATTGCACTAAACTGAAACTCCTCTTGGTTTTATAAAATTTAGGCTGGAGTCCTTTCTTTTCAACTGTACTATGTTTTGGTGAAAAATGTTACAGATTTAGGGAACTGTAGGATTTGTTTCAAGTTGCATCAAATACATGAGTTTACATGCCTATTATGTTTGTTCCATGGCAAGAACAAGTGTTAAGTTCTTTTGTATCTTGACTGAGCAGGTTATTGTTGGCACCGCCGAGCGTTGTCTAGATCCAATTACATTGGAACCTCCCATCTTGGATAGACTTGTGCAGGCAAAATTAGCCAAGACTTCAGAGCAAAGCACAGTTCCTTAGAGAGATAAAAGGCATGGGTGGACTAGTGCTGATGATGCAAGAAATGCTGACATGCCTGTACTTTATTACAAATTTTGAGCATCAAGCATTCTGTTTATAAATTAAATTGAGGGTGCTGTGAGATACTGGAAACAGAGCGCCACTGAACACAACGGATGGATCTCTAGGTGCGAGGTTGTGTCGTTACTGAGATTGTACTATATGTAAAAGCTTTAGACATACAAATGTATCTGTGTAATTCTAAATTGATCGATTCTATTTCTTCTCCAAAACTTGAAGTGATATTATTTGCCTTGGTAAAATTGCTTTACCAGGGAGTCTGAAGAAAAACAATACTGCATGTTTGAGCGTTTCCTGCTCAATGCTCTTGATTGATTGGCTGTAATTAACTCACTGAGCCCATAAAAACAAAACAAATTTTGAAGCCATAATCTATGCACACTTGGATGTACATTTTTGGCCATATTCTG
>JAYMSR010001341.1:0-10403 GCA_036897825.1 Plantago rigida
CCACGGGTCGTGGATTATCAAATCTTATCATACTTTAAAGATTATACACAAACTTATACCTAACCTTTATAAGATGGAGTGGAGATGCTTGTAAAAGAGGGAAGCCAGATTGGATTTGGGAGAGAATATTGTCCAATTAGGTTTGGTGGAGAATGTCTTTCTGTGTACAATTTATCAAATGATCTTCCTTGCGAAAAGAGGTCCCGGTTTTATAGACCCTCTCCATCTAATGAAACACTTGACGTGTTTTTACAAGATTGGTAGTTGGTACTTTGGTCAAATTTGATTACTAAATTCTGTCATTTTGGATACAAATAAAGTCACGTCTCACGGTTTAAGTGAACCACGAAGTCTATAATCCTTCCTTTGTAATAGAAGGAACAAATAAGTCACAAATGTACAAGTATGCTTTATCTTTAAAAAGAAAAAGTACAAATATGAAACAAATATGTAAATGGGTCTATTAACGCCAAACAAATATCCAGTCCAACGCCGTGAGATGTTATACATACATTATGGTATGATATTTAGTGTATCATATCTGATAGTGTAATGAGGTGAAACTATATTATTTTAAATTACAACCACGTTAATTAAAATTATAAAAAAAGTTAAAAACATAAAATGTTTGGGAGAAAGTCCATACCGGACTTAGATTTTCCTATCATCACCGTTCGTATAAAGAATGATTGTGTATTCTACGATTTTCCTACGACATAAAAAATCTTAAGATTTACGAGACTTTAAGATTACCTTGTCAACGAAGCCAGCGACCTATTCACCCGATAATTCATAATATATTTTCATTTAAACAGGGCCCATGGGTGACTCACCCTTCAAATACACTGATTCTTGTCTTCTCTCTGAGATGAAATCCATCAGACTCCCGTCCAAGTGGATTAGCTCAACGTACAACTCAATCTTCCTCTAGATTCTGCTTTCACCTTCCTTCTTCACCTCAATCAATTGGAACAGACCGACCTTCAATTGATCATTTCCGTACGAGGTGGAGGATGAGTAGCGGGCAGAAAAAGAGGAATTTCCAAATCGAAGCCTTCAAACACAAAGTCGTTGTCGATCCCAAGTACGCTGAGAAGACATGGAAGATTCTCGAACATGCGTTACATGAGATATACAATCACAACGCTAGCGGCCTTAGCTTTGAAGAGCTTTACAGGTTTGTTTACTCTCCGTTTGATGTTTTTGCACTTTGTTTTCACACTGATATGCTACGATTGACTTTCATTTTGCTTGGTTATGTAATTGGTGCAATTTCTGATGTTATGATACACTTATTGTCTGTGTTGTATATGTATCCATGCCGATTTCACCGAGTTGTGTTGTTGTAGAGCTATCTAATTGGTTCGTATATGTTTTGGAACTCAAAACATGTTCTTGTAGTCTGTAGACTCAAATTTATTAAGTTAATCTATTATATTTCATTTGAGATTTAATTTGTAAATTGTATGCTTGGGGTTTTAGTAGGATCCTTCGAAATGTTTAGGTTGAGTTGAGAACAAGACTGGTTTAGTGTGTGGTTAATTAATTAATCCACTCCTTATTTTGTTTTCGGAACAAAGTTGTGCTTCATGGGAGCTAAACTCATCGAACCTTTTGAACTTTCTGTGCTAATTGATGTATGATCCGACTGTAATCGAACTTCTAAGACATACATTATTGTATTATGAAGAGACAGAAGTCATCAGTTACGTATCTTTATCAGATGAAACTGGTGTTTTAGATGAGAGGTTTAGAGTTGTTTTCGCACCTTCAATGCTGGGAATTCTATTGCAGTTTATGGTCTAGGTTTGATATTTTGATCTTTGTAATCGTCACGTATTTTCACTTTTACATGTAAGGATATGTGCTACGTATATTCTATTGATAGCTGTTGGGTTTTAGTTTAACTGGTATACATACAGTTCTCTTTTGGCCTGCACGATGTTAATGCAAAATTAGCTGTGAAGCACAAATCTCTAATGGCTGCATTACTAATCGACTAATTGAAGTGATATGTTCCCTATTTGGTTATATCTTCATTGGATTCTCCCCCTGTTTGGGATATTTTCCTGTGATTTTTGCAACTTCTTGGTAGAAAATTTGACTGACACACCTGATCTTATCTCTCGAGTCTTCTAGGCACCCGGAAAATATTGAATTCAAACCCCGTAGTCTTTGATAAGGAACTATAGAACCCTTCCTGTTATTTTGCCATCGAACACATTCAATAGGTTATCTCAGAAAAATAAAAAGGATAAAGATTGAGACTAGTGCATAATGTGCTTTAGCTCAAATCAAGGGATGGTGCCTTTGCTCTTTACCATTTGCGGCTTTGCCAGTGCATGGCATGTGTAGCTTTTATTTTGATGCAGTGTAGATTATCACCTATAATTTTTATTTACAGCGGATAACTTCATTAAATGTTTGTAGAAAAAAGTTTTCAGATACATTTGGTGAACATAAAAAGGACCCATCTCAGCCAACTAATTTTATGTTATTTAACCATATACATCCTCCATTTTTAGCCCATGCAGTTCTAATGTGTTTTCATCATATTGCTATATTCTCCCCCTACCTAATTTAATTGTGTGGTTGAAGCTAAACTTATTGAACCACCTGAAAATTCCATGATAATTAATGTATTCTCAAACTTCTAAGTCATATATTATCGAGAATATTTACAACCCCACCCCCAAAACCCTTTTATGATGCGTGCGTGCATCATTTGGTTTAGTTAAGTGTGGAAAAACTGAATTGTGGAGGCCAATTTTGTAATTTTGCAAGGTCTTAATCTGGTGTAATATCTACCCAGCTTTAGGTTTTCCCTTTATTCCCTTTATGCTCCATTACAAAGAATAGTTTTGAAGGTTACAATTGTAATTTCCATGACGCTTTACTCCTGTCTTCCCTTTAACCGCATACCGTTGAAAAGATCTTGACTTACTGAGATATAATGAGTGAAAAAGGGTTGCTGGGTAGTTTTCATATCTTATATTTGAAAACTATTTCCAGGTCTGCACTACAAGTTTCAAGATTTCTCACCCAGTTTGGATTCGTGCTCTTTTAAGTTTTAATTCTGATTTCTTGATATTTACAGAGATTTTTTCCTGGCTTGATGTTTGTAAGTATGATGTATCAAATAGAATTTGAAACGTTCGGTGTAATAGATTTAGGTTTGCCAGGTACTCATTTATTATAATCTTATTTGTTTGGAAAACTCTCTTTGTGTATGTTCAAATCTCTGTGATCTTTCCCCCTCCCAATACTATATGTCATGTACATATGAAAATTTTCTGGGATTGTAACTGGGGAAAATTTTCTTGAGAAACCAGTTCCAATGTGGCATCTTCGTTCCTTTAATGAGTTTATAAATATGGGGCAAATGATACATGGGTACGTACATATGAGAGTCTCCACAAGTAAGGAACGAGTACTACACTCTATGACAATGATTAACCTGGTTGCTGTCATAATCTCAAATTGTTGGTGCCAAATTTGTTGGTTTTACAACAAATGGGAATTACGGAATCAATTAAATTAATCGTTTCAGATTGGCACATGTGTCCTGTAATTGTGAAGCGTTTGTAGCCAATACACTTGTTATGTTTGCTTGTTAAGTTATAAGAAAGCAGAAATCATCAGTCCCAATTTCGTTCTCTCGTAGAATCGATACACTTGTGGCGCCTTCAATTGAGGTAGTTTCTACTTTCTGTAGCACGTAGTCTTATTTAAGTTCGTCTTTGTGTATTCATTAGCATTACCATAGGCTTGTGCTGATTGATTGGATTTGTGCCTGAAGTAATCATGTGACACAAGCATCTGGTTCTTGTTGTTTTGTCTGCCCGTGTTGAGAGTTTATTTTCATACCCGGGGGGGCTGAGTCCGAATGGCTTTCCGCACTTTGTTTGTTTAATTAACACACAGTAATTACCATATATTGCACTTTTACATGTATGTATATAGCCTGGCCTCTGGGTATTGGTGAAATTGCCCACACATTTCAGTTCTCTTTGGTCATATGATGTTAATGCAAAATTAGATGTGAGTTGAAGTTTTAAAGTAACCAAAGCTCCAAATGCTATATCCATGTTGAAAAGTGTAACGGTACACATTAATTAACCAATTGAAGCAGCATGTTCGCTATTTGGATAGATCTTTATTTGATCCCCTGTCGATTCTTGTGATTTCTCCCAATTAAATGTTCTCATGACAATTTGTATGGGACCAAAAAAAAAGAAAAAGAAGAAAAAACCCTTATTCTTTGATAAGTATATGTAAACTGGTTCCTATATCATTGTTATCAAACTGGTTCAGTAGGTTATCTCAGGAATAAATAAATAAATAAAGAGGAGGATGAAAAAGAATGAGAATGCACATTGTGTGCTGTAGTGCAAATCATGGCAGCCTTTGCGCTTCAGAGCACCATTTTGCTACAGGCTCGCAAGTGCATGCCATGTGCACCTGTTTTTTGTGCATTGTAGTGTAAACCATTTTTTTTAACTTTTATTTTCAGGGAATAACTTCATTAAATCTTTGTAGGATTTCAGGGAGGAACTCAAATATTGCAAATTAATTCAGTGAATTTAACAGGACCCATTTTCAACCAACTTAAATATTTGGTTTCATTTCATCTTATTGATGTGTTCTTTTCTTCCCATCACCCACCACTCTCCTCTATCTCCATGCAGTTCAAACCCTCATTCGCTCTTCTTTAGTTTTTTACCCCCATTCCTCAGCTAGTTGTGTTTAATCATTCCTTTTTTTTGTCACCTTACTGCTTCCCCTGATATCTTTAATATTCTCAGTATTTCTTATCCCCTTTTCATGTGGATTAGTTATATTTAATTTTTCTGTATGAATTTCTTTGATAAAATCAAATTCCACTGCTATTGGATTCACTTGATTGTATCTTCTATTTATCTGAACTCAGGAGAGAATGAACATGTGCTTAGTGGTAGTACACAGATTCTCTGCTCTCTTTAGATTGCACAATGTTAAATTCTCTTCACTTATCTTGTAGTGTTTGTCATTGTGCATCGCATTATGTCCGACCTTTTTACTTGAATTCGAAAAAGTGTCGGATTTACTTATTCCTGATATCTGAAGTATGTACACTAGTTACTTAGAATGACTAAAGTTGCACAAATTATTTGGTGTCTCCAGTCCTACATGCATTTCCACAAAGGTTTGTGTATTCTGATCAGAATTTCCTTCTTGATCCAGAAATGCTTATAATCTGGTGTTGCATAAATTTGGGGAGAAGCTTTATGCAGGACTTGTATCGACATTGACATTCCATATTCAAACAATGTCAAAAGGCATAGAGTCTGCACAAGGTGATTCTTTCATGGAAGAGCTAAACACAAAGTGGAACGATCATAACAAAGCACTGCAGATGATACGGGACATACTTATGTACATGGATAGAACTTTCAGCCCAAGCACCAACAAGATCCCTGTTCATGAGCTTGGGCTAAACCTTTGGAGGGACTATGTTATCCATTGTAGCAAAATCCAGATTCGACTTCTGAACACACTTTTGGAGTTGATACTGAGGGAACGCTCAGGTGAAGTTATCAACAGAGGGCTAATGAGAAATATAATCAAGATGCTGATGGATTTAGGAACTTCTGTATACCAAGAAGCTTTCGAGAAACCATTTCTTGATGTTTCAGCTGCTTACTACAGAGCGGAATCTCAGGAATTTATTGAATGCAGTGATTGTGGTGACTATCTAAAAAAAGCCGAAAGGCGCCTAAATGAAGAAATTGAGAGGGTTTCACACTATATGGATGAAAAGAGTGAAGATAAGATAACTAGTGTTGTAGAGAAAGAAATGATAGCCAACCACATGCTTAGACTAGTTCATATGGAGAACTCAGGGCTGGTAAATATGCTTCTCGACGATGAATTTGAAGACATGGGAAGAATGTACAATTTATTCCGGAGGGTCCCTAATGGTCTCTCAACCATTAGAGATGTAATGACATCTCACATCAGAGAAACTGGCAAACAACTTGTTACTGACCCTGAAAAATCAAAGAATCCAGTGGAGTTTGTCGAATTGCTCCTTGAGAAAAGGGATAAATACGATAAGATCATAAGCTTGGCGTTCAACAATGACAAAACCTTCCAGAACGCATTGAATTCTTCGTTCGAGTATTTTATCAATTTGAACACCCGTTCTCCAGAATACATATCATTGTTTGTTGATGATAAACTGCGCAAAGGACTGAAGGGAGTAAAAGAAGAAATTGAGAATATTCTTGACAAAGTGATGATTCTGTTCCGTTACCTCCAGGAGAAAGACATATTTGAGAAATATTATAAGCAACATTTGGCAAAGCGGCTCTTGTCAGGTAAAACGATGTCTGATGATGCTGAGAGAAGTCTAATTGTGAAACTGAAGACTGAATGTGGTTATCAGTTTACTTCAAAATTGGAAGGCATGTTTACAGACATGAGGACATCTCAGGATACCATGCAAGGGTTTTACGCAGCTTGTGGGAATGAGTTAGCAAATGGCCCTATGCTGGTCGTCCAGGTTTTGACTACCGGATCTTGGCCCACTCAATCAAGCAACACCTGCAATCTGCCAGCAGAACAGTCGTATCTGTGTGAGAAGTTCAGATCATACTACCTGGGGACCCACACTGGGCGGAGATTATCATGGCAGACAAACATGGGCACGGCTGATCTAAGAGCATCTTTTGGAGATGGTCAGAAGTACGAGCTTAATGTATCAACTTACCAAATGTGTGTTCTAATGCTTTTCAACAATGCTGAATTCCTTAGCTGTAGGGAAATTGAACAGGCGACTGAAATTCCGTCTCCAGATTTAAAAAGGTGTCTGCAGTCCCTAGCTTGCGTCAAAGGGAAAAATGTTCTCAAGAAAGATCCAATGAGTAAGGACATTGGAGAGGACGATGTATTCTCTGTTAATGACAAATTTACAAGCAAACTTCGGAAAGTGAAGATAGGAACAGTGGTAGCGCAAAAGGAATCAGAGCCTGAGAAGCAAGAGACAAGACAGAAGGTGGAGGAAGATAGAAAACCACAGATTGAGGCTGCGATTGTGAGAATTATGAAGTCTAGGAAGGTGTTGGATCATAATAACATCATTACAGAGGTCACGAAGCAGCTGCAGTCTCGATTTTTGGCTAATCCAGGGGAGATCAAGAAACGACTGGAATCCCTTATTGAACGAGAGTTCTTGGAGAGGGATCGTGATGACAGAAAATTGTACCGATATCTCGCCTGAGCGGAAAACTCATATCAGGGTCTCCTTTTTTTCCTTCTTCTGGTTAGCTTTTGGCATAACTAATCTGACAGTTGGGAGTCTTCCATTTAATTTAAGCTAGAAGCCATCCATAATTTGTTGTTACTGAAGCTTTCTCAGTTGACTTGGGGTTAATTGAACCTCATACATGGTTGAAGCAGGTTTGCAATACTCTGCTGACAAATATTACATTTTCGGCACTAGCCGTGGTTGGTTTACAATACTCCGCTGAGGAACAGTTCGAACCAAATCTCTTTTTGGTGGTAATTTTAAAAAGGACATTATTTCACAATACATTCTCACACACCTCGTCTTACTCTTCACTTCACATATTCTGCAAACTCTAGTTGCTTGATTTACAAGCTGTTTCTACAAGTAAATATTAATCCGTTTTGGATAACTTCAATACATTACGTGTTGACGCGTAGTTTTATGAAAAATTAAAGTAATTGATATAACATGAAAATGTGGTAAAAGATTAATAAAGTGTAAAACTAATGTTTTTTACTATTATTTTTTGGGTGTGAAGTAGATTAGTTTTAATGTAAGATAGTGTCAAATTTTATAGTACTGACTTAAAACAGTAAATGTATGAATGGGAGGAATTAGTACATCATACTAATTACGACTCTATTTGGACAAGATACCTTATACTATATATTTCAAATTTTAATAAGCACAGTTTACAGTCAACCGTCCAATCTCTTGCCTTGTCCATTCGAGCTGGGGCTTAGAATGTAAGGCACCTTTGCCTTGGCCAATGTCTTGTCTAAAAAATAAGTGTAGTATCGAATGGAACATGGGAACGTGGCGTCAGATAATTTTACTACTAAAAAAGGAGTAAGAAATTCATGGAGAAGATAATTCCCTCTTATTATTCCAACACATGAAAGCTAAAAAAAATACCACATTCGTTTTTTTTAAAACTTGTCATTTTACTATTATACGATCAAAGTCAGAGACAGTTGATCGGTCAAAGTCAAAATGATAAATGAAACCGAGTCACTATTAATATTTCTATCTATCTTCAATTCGGATCTAGGCAAAGTTATATAATATCGTGGAGTTGACGTGCCCAAGCGACTATTTAAATAATAGCCTTTTCTTACTTTTGGAAAAGAAACGCATGCTTCTTATTGGTTGCATTTTAGTCTATCTTACTAAAGTTGTTTATTCAACACTTCAGACCACTAGCTGCTACTATCATAAATTATTCAACGGTTTATTCTGGTTTAGTACGTTCTAATTAATTACTTGTAATGTACTTCTTTGTGGGTAGACTCTATATTTTGAGTACGTTAAGGTATTGTCCGAAAACAAAGTAAAAATGGCTTACTTGATGAAGTGCTCTGAAATGGATCCAGAAAGAATCCGGCCGAAGAAGCCCCCAATACTAGTAATAGAAATGAATATGGAAACATCTGAATACCCGAGTGCTAACCCCATTTGCCCCGTGTTGTTCATCACTGCAAGACCCGTTCCGACTCCGCATAGAAACGACATGAACAATATCCAAAAGTCTATTGTTCTTAGAGCCTCAAATACGGTGTGTTCTTCTCCCAAAACCGGCTTCCTCATCTCTACATACGACATAGTAGTAGTAGTAGTAGTCACTGTTTCCTTCTTATTTTGTTCCCCATCCGCCTCTGCCAGTATTGGTTTTGTAATTACGTTACTCCGTTCGATATTATCTAACCGGATAAAATTACTAACCACCAGATAAATCGGGATTGCCAGAGGCGAAACTAGCAAAACCAAAAGTATAGCCACAAAGACTTGCGAAAATACGCGTCCATGATCCCCTGTAAGGTCAAATGTGAGCAAGTACAGCGCGATTACAACAGCCAGGGCGTTGATTACGCCAAAGTATCTTGTTTCGTCAGTACTTTCTTCAGCATCCGGTGGGACCTCTCGGAGGAAGAAGATTGCGGGGATGCAAACAACTAGAGGAATTATAGCAAGCATTAGTAGGAACTTGGCTGGATCAGCTGCGAATAGAGCCGAGCAAAGGTCGGTGAAAATGGCTGTGCCAAGACCAACGTAGCCTTTCAAAATTCCGGAAGCTGGCCCGCGGTTCTTACTGAAGTTACGGATGCAAGTTACGAGGATCGCCGTGTTCATCCACGTAGTGCTATTTCCTCCCATACAGAGAAAGATACACATCTGAAACAACATATAGTATATCAAAAGAGAGAGAGAGAGAGTTGTAATTAATCGTTTGTTATTGGCGGAGTCATAAATAAAATCTAGCTACAGAATACTATCATTAACTATATGCACATGTATACATTTTTAATTCGTCAAACGTGTGTAATTGGTGAGAGCTTATTTACAACCACACTTCAAAATCCTAGCGAAAATGTTTATTTCAATCGAACTTACAGCCCAATACGGGAGAGGTTGGATACGACCGCTAACTACGAGCCACTGCACACCATACCCGATGAGTCCTTCGACGGAGCCGATGAGTAGCATGACGGGTGTGGAAAGGTGGTCGGAGGCAAGACCGGCGAGAATGCCAAAGGCTTTACCAACGTCTTTGGCGACGGAGAGGGAGTTGAGCTGGAGCTGAGTAAGGCCCATGAGGGACTTGATGGCGTCGGAATAGTTGGAGAAGGTGTAGTTGTTGCCGGAAATTGATTGTACCCATATGGCACTCACAAAACCAAGCCATTTTCCGGCAGGAGAATACGGAGAGAATGCGTGAACCATGATAGACATAGAAAACAAAGTGTATGATAAAATAACTCCTGAGTTTTCAAAGGTAGATAGATTGTAAGGAAAGGAATAAGTTGGCAGAATAATCAATGTGATATATAGTTTCATTTTTTAGGAAAAATTAATTTAATAATAATAATAATAATGTTGAAAAGGTTCAAAACAATGAACGTAGTTTCCTTTTGCGGGTGGCGGGCCTTAATTAGTGGTGTTCAGTAGCCTATATATATTGTTTATTAAGAGAAATCGGATGCATCAATAAGACAACAACGGAACTTTCCTTCACAAATATAAAATTATCATATTGTTGAATGAGGTCAAGATAGGATTGGTGAAGATACAAGGGAACTTTCCGTTTGATAGGATTGGTGCCAAGATTACCGTCGACAATGAGGTCAAAGATTAT
>JAYMSR010001342.1:0-10401 GCA_036897825.1 Plantago rigida
TTTAGATATTTTTAAGATAATTTTAGTGCTGCCGCCAAACCGCTATATCTCAGAGTGACATCATTTGGTACTCTATAAATCTAGGCCGATGAATTAGTAAAAACAGAATTGAATTTACAGATAGACTAGTATAGAGTACCCCACCATTCTCCATAACACAACTGTCTCCCAAAAGAACCCAAACAATAATCCATTTTCAAATCATTAACAATGCTGCAACTTGAACAAGAAGAGTTGCAGAGAAAACAGAGCTTCAATCATTCAATCCCATACTAGTTACTCCTATCCTACAGGTCCAGGGCTTCACCATTGTTTAATCTACTCTTCATATCACAAATGAAAGTGGTCAAATCTGAAAGACAGGACAGAAAACCCAATGAAAAATGATTGTCTCCTATTTCACAGCTTCATCTTTCAAGAATCTTAACAAGACCCAGACTTTTTTCTTTTCAGTAAGTACACAGAAAAACCCTTCTTCGAAATGTTTACCAGTACTGAGATTTCGTCCCAAGATTCAATTTTTTTTCCTTTCTTTCTTATGCAGAAATGGTTTTCAAGAAAGTTGTTTACTTGATGATAGGTTGTCTTGGCTTGTCAAGGCAATCTACACTGCCTGCTGGATCTTCGTCTGTAGTTGATGAACAAGATTGTAATTCTTGCAAGATTAGGCTCAGTGATGGCAGATTGTTAGCTTACTCTGAAAGAGGAGTACCAAAAGAGGCTTCCAATTACAAAGTTGTTATTGTTCATGGATTTGGCAGCTCAAAAGAGATGAACTTTATGGCATCTGAAGTGAGTCAATTGCTCTCTCTCTTTTTGTTTGATTTGCTTAAAAGATGTGAAATCAGATTCTTGTCTTGGAATATTGTTCATGTGTTTGACTTATTGAGCAATGGATAGTTTGAGATTAGAGTAGTTGTGTAGCAATTTTCAATTATTGGATTTTTGTTATCATTGATTATATTAGTTGTTGGATTAGAGGCTTGACATTAATTTCAATATCTGTTGTCTTTTGTGAATTTGATGTATGCATTTCTTAAGCATATGCCTAATGTCAGTTTCAACCTTTAGGAACTATTGGATAGGATGAAAATTTACCTTCTGTTTTTCGATCGAGCTGGATATGGAGAAAGTGATCCGAACCCAAAAAGATCGTTGAAAAGTGAAGCGTCTGATATCGAGGAATTAGCTGATAAGTTGCAATTGGGATCTAAATTTTATGTACTCGGAGTATCCTTGGGATGTTATGCTGTCTGGAGTTGCCTGAAACGAATACCAAACAGGTATTTAGAGAGATGGTTGTTTGTAGGTTCTTGAATATGCTTAGGAGTTAGGGCATTGCTTACATTGTCTGCTTGTGTGTTAGGTTGGCTGGCAGTGCACTAGTTGTTCCGTACATAAATTACAGGTGGCGTTCACTTCCTAGTGACCTAATAAGGGATGATTATCGCAAGGGACTTTCTCGGTGGATGCTTTTTGTTACACAATATACTCCTGGATTATTACATTGGTGGATGACACAGAAGTTGTTCCCATCGTCTACTGTTCTTGATAGAAACCCTAGATTCTTTAGTAGCAAAGACTTGGAAGTATTGAAAAACACTCCCGGCTATCAACTGCTCAGTAAGGTAATTCTCACATTATAATATCCTTAGTTAAACAATGGAATTTCCTGGGGCACTAGTATTGTGTGTTTCCACGCGGTTCTTGTTAACAGATTATAGTTTTCTACGAAGCAAAAGCGCATAAAAATTGTTTGAAAAGCTTATTATAGATTTTTTCTTCTCAAAAAGGAGCTGACGAGCCTGATTTTCAGAATCTAAGTTCCTATTTCTCAAGTTTTTTGCTTCTGTTTGAAACAATCATCAAGCTTTCTTTTTAATCACTTATTACGTCTGCATCTGCTTAAATTTGGCATTTCGCAAAAAGCTTTATGCAAGTACTAGCATAACTGATACGCCTTAAGCATTAGGTCTCCAGTAGTCTTCTTTTACACTGGTTTGATGTCTACTCTCACATTTGCATGCAGAACCAGCTAAGCAAGAAAGGTGTATTTGATTCACTGTGTCGTGATCTTATAGTTGCATTCGGCAAGTGGGACTTTGATCCGCTGGATCTAAGTGATCCATACCCTCAGAAGGATAATGCGGTCCATATTTGGCAAGGGCATGAGGACAAGGTTGTACCACATCAACTTCAGAGATATGTCTCGAAGAGGCTGCCCTGGGTTAAGTATCATGAAGTACCTGATGGAGGCCATTTGCTTGTTTATGATACTGCCGTGTGTGAAGCCATCTTACGTTCCCTTCTGCTTGGAGAAGACACTCCGTTGTACAGGCCTGTATAAGCAAACTAGTCATTTTTTTTTTTGATTCTTGTTATTCATCAAAATTTGATGATATTGTAACTACTTTGAACACTGCAGTATGTATAGGTGAGTGTGACACTCTATTTGTTTTAAAATCTTGAACTTGTGAATTAGATAATGAATATTGGTGTTTACAGTAAATTTAACATCCCATACACTTGATTGAGACCTTATAGATAATGTGAAAGAATTTAAATAATGGTAGTCATTAGTCAAAGAAGAAAAACAGAACATGATAGCTTGAGAAGATTGACAACACCATATTAATTCTCTATATTTCTATAAGGTTTGGTATGTTGGAACGTTTTCTTAATCAATACTTCAACTTTAAAGCAGCAGCAAGCTCCTGAATTTATTTCAAAAGGTAAGCTCAGAATATATCATAGCCAGTATCATTTTTATTCTCCTACCTGACCTTATTCAAGGTACTCTGTCTTTGTAGAGATGGTCTTCAAGAAAGTTGGTTGCCTTGGTTTCTCGATGAAGCCTACACAGCCTGCAGAAACTGCAGAATCTTCATCAGGCGATGAACAAAGTTGTAATTCGCATAAGATAAGGCTCACTGATGGGAGATTGTTGGCTTATTCCGAGAGAGGTGTCTCCAAGAATGAGGCCAGTTACAGAGTTATTATTGTCCATGGATTCGCCAGCTCCAAAGAGATGAAATTTACGGCATCCCAAGTAAATGAAATTTCTCCATTGAACTGATTGATTTTTCTTTTTAGTTTTGCTTTTTTGAAGTAAAAAGTTGAATCACTGATAGATTTTTATTTGCTCAGTTGTCGTTCTTTTTTTCTTTGCTAGTTTTCAAGTCTGGGATTTCAAATCTGTGATGCTGTCTAGAACTGTAAACCAGTTTGGTATATGTCTGTGTAGCAGAATCGGGAGCTTTTGCCAGATTAACCGATTACAAAACATTGAAGTTGCTAGGCTTTTTGCGACTTGAGGCTGAGTTAAATTTAAGTGTGGATTCGGCTCTAAAGTTCCTGAATAGTGATAGACTACATAAATAATTGAACCGATTCATTTAGTAGACCAACTATGTGAACTATTTTTTACTTTCTTTAATCTTTATATACCTGATATCATGTTTGACAATTAGGAATTCTTGGATGAGCTGAAAATTTACCTTCTGTTTTTTGATCGAGCTGGTTATGGGGAGAGTGATCCAAACCCAGAAAGATCTTTAAAAAGTGAAGCATCTGACATTGAGGAACTGGCTGATAAGCTGCAATTAGGCCCCAAGTTTTATGTACTGGGTGTGTCACTGGGATGTTATCCTGTCTGGAGTTGCCTCAAACGAATACCGAAGAGGTGATAACAGCAAACTTTGCTTACTCAATTAGGCTTAGGTACTGATCTATGTTTGCCTATTGGAACTGCAACATTAGGTTGGCTGGCACTGCATTAGTTGTTCCACACATAAACTACAGATGGAACTCTCTGCCTAATGACCTGATAAAGGATCACTATCGCAAGGGTCTTGCACAATGGACACTCTTACTTGCACGCCATGCTCCAGGACTATTACATTGGTTAGTAACCCAAAAAATGTACAGATCGTCCAGTGTCCTTGACAGGAACTCTGTCTCTTCAGTAAAAAGGACATGGACGTATTGAAAGGACACACCCTGTTACCAATTTCTTAGGCAGGTTAGTTTCATGCAATGCCCATCCTAAGTTAAACTGTGGAAACATCACTGACATGTTCATATTGGCATACAGAAAAACGTAAGGACACGTGATGTATTTGATTCCAACTGCAGAGATACATCTCTGGGAAGCTGCCATGGATTCGGTATCATGAAGTACCTGATGGCGGCCATCTGCTAGTCTATGATCCTGCAGTGTGTGAAGCGATGATCTTACGGTCTCTTCTGCTTGGAGAAGATCCTCCATTGTACAGGCCAGCCGTAGACAACTAATTATTTGATTTTTTATTTCATCAGAAGATAAAGATATTGTAAATAGTTTGAACTCTATACCACTCCGTAGTATGTAATACTAACATAGTTCAGATGGTTATCATAATTTCTATGTAAATTCCCAAAGTTTTATCCATTTAAGAAGACCATTTCAAGCTCAAGGACTTGAACACGGCATCAAAATCGAGTGTAAATGCCATCATAGCAGGTCGTTTCTATCCATTTATCGCTCGATATTACTAGCCTACATTTAAAGAGATGTATGACGACGCATTTGACATGCTTGGATGCTCTCGATTTCTTCAGGGAACTCGACTAGGAAACTGCACAACACATTCTTCTCTAATCTAAGTAGAAGGACAGTAATGCACATAGATACAGTTTAAGAATTTACAAGACTACACTGAAGTATAAACATACTAAATCTTAGGGCAAAAGTTAAACAGATTATACTCTAAAACCATCCTAACTACAAGTCAACGCCCCAATGCCGATCCAATCATTCAAGAACCTGGTGCTCATCAGAAGTTTGAGAATTGGCTATGAGTTGGTTGTACCATATGCATATTTGTAGTTGTTTGGCAGGAATTGTCATCATTCATCAGGTTCCTGAAAACATTCATCATTCAGATAAGGATAGTTTTTTAAAAAATAAGGACTAAAGCTTGTAAAAGATATAGAAAGAAATCTTACTCTCTTGGCCTTGAAGCCCAAAGCGAACTTAGAGCTCGCAGTCGACCATAGTATTCTCCGATCACCAAGAAGCATCGTGCAGCTTGTCGCACTGTTAGTATCCGGTGCAGTTGATGAAGTGTTTGTTGTCTTAAATTATCAGCCTGTATTTTGGAATGCATCAATTGAAAGACGGTTTCTTCTCCCCTACCGCATGTTACACTACCTCCTGGTACTTTAAAGGTTGTACCATAGTTATACCATATATATTAAATTAAATGTTGTACGGTACAACACATTAGAGCACCAGGAGGTAGTGCAACATGGGGTTAAAAATACTTGAAAGACTACACATGTTTCTAGTCATAATCTATTAGGAAGACTATGATCATTACCTGACGAACAAAACCTTCAAGATTCGAGAGCTTGCCCAGTGCAACAGCCATTTGGTTCATGCTGTCGTTGATAGAGCCATTTGAAACAGTATCGGTTAAAGATTGTTGCAATTGCTCCAAGCCCTGTGAGAGAGCTTCCTCAGCCTGCTGTGAAGACTGCTGTAGACTGTAAATCCCCACGATTTGTTGCTCCGTTAACGGGTCTAGTTGTGAAATCAACATCTAACAAGTAGGAGAAGGATGAATTAAGGAATTGCAATAAAATTGAAGGAGGGACTATGCAAACTCTATACTTCTTTCAAAAAATCAAACTTTTTTAGTACAGTGCGAACCTTGATCAGTTCGGAAGGGCGAAAACCACCCATCCAAAGGAAACAACGTTCAGCCGGAGTAGCCCACATTCCGGTAATCAGATGAAATACGTCAGATTTGGCAGCAACGGCTTTTAGGTTAAAGAGTTCATCATAATGTACAATGTAACCATCTACTATCACCCTCATGTCACCGTCTGGTAAATGTGCTTGCAATGCAGTCCGCAGTTCGGTCATGTGCCTATGGTCATCGTCTAGCCATCTAGCGTATTCCATGTCGAATATAGCACCACCTGTAATAAATTGTAATGTCATCAACTTTGTCTATCTAGGAAAGTAGGCTAAATCAAGTCATACATGTCATGAACAAGTTAAAGAACATAACTTTGAATTCATCTGTCTTTGACAATTTTTGTTATATTGCCATAGGTTTCTTTCCCAAATCCACAGTAAATAACTACAGGTGTTACTTAAGGTCGATATAATTAATGTGGATTGATAAGTCAAATACTGTAGCTACTGTATAATGTAAAGAGTGGAGGCTTTGACAAAGTATTAGTAGTATGTTATTTGTCAACTGGATTGAAAACTACCTAATACATGAATTATTACAACATTTAAAGGCAAGTTGAGTCTTCTTTTTGCCTAATTGAGAGAAGATAATAATTGGGTTCTTGCAATGCCTACATAGTCTATATATTATGGAGAAATAGAAGTACAAAGTCTTGATGAAATGAGGAAATTAGCAAATTAGCTTTTTTGTGTAAATTAACTGTGAATCACATACCAGAGCTGATATTCGCACTTGCTACGACCCCGCCTACTAAAAATAGTCCCTGTTGAAAATCATTACCAATTTTAGAAAATACTAAAATGGAATAATCAAGCATATATATACAGGGGAGCAAATCGAAAAATGTTTAGAAGTATGTATGTTTGTTAACCTGTGATCTTGCCCTTTGAAGCTCTTGTTCAAGCTGAGCTAGCCTAATCCTACTTGATTCAAGTTGTTGTACATAGGCCTGCAAAAAACAAAATAAATTAATTTTATTCTAGTTCATTCATAATCATATGAATATTTATTTTGTGGATTAATTCAACTCTTTGCAGCTGTGTTGAGCATGTTGGTACACATTGTTATAACCTTTTTCCTGAGCCTGCTCTTCTTTGCAGCTTCCCGATTCTGAGCTAAACGCCGCAATGTCTGCAACCGAATTAGAAAAAAATAAGCTTATAGAGCCAATGAAAACATGAAAGCAAGTAGTTTAAAATGCATATCATTCATAAAAGTTCATTCATGCATGTGAATAATGTGAGTTAATAGTCACCTTAGCATCAAGTAGGGGCGGACCTAGGGGGAGGGGGCATTCGCCCCTTTAAAATTTAAAAAAAAATTATATATAATATTTTTGAAAATTGTGAATTTTGACTCCTCTAACCCTCGGAAAAATCTCATATATATAATTTTGCCCCCAGGTTGAAATACTAGGTCTGCCCCTGACATCAAGGACTTTGTCTGAGTTTGAACCAGGACCTCTTCTCTGCATTGGAGACAAAGGGAGAAAGATGAACAAAGAAAATTACTACATTGCAAGATTCAATTTTTATGTATATTGCAACATTTTTGTGGGTTCTTTTTTGTATACTGTGCAATATTAGGGTATGAGAATCAGAATCTTTTATGTAATTATACCAAGATTTAACCAATGTTGTAAGGCAATCTAAAATAAAAAAAAAACACAAAAAAAGCTATTGCTACCATCTACATTTATGCAAACTTATTCACACATAATCAGGGGCGTACCTAAGATTTCAATCTCGAGGGGGCAAAATTACATATATGAGATTTTTTATAAAGTTAGTAGGGTGAAATTCAAAAACTTCGAAAATATTAAATATAAAAAAAATTCAAATTTTAGGGGCTACCTGCCTCCTATGTCAGCTCGTGATATATTATGTTGTATTGTAGAATTTGATAAACTTGTCAGCAATCTGCTATATTTGTCAAAAGATTGTACTTAATAAATGGCATTTTCAGAGTGAAATATGATTGTGATATGTCCACTGTTCCATCATTATTATCAGAACTTACACTCTGACATGACTATGCATGCTTTCTTTTCCATCACCTACTTTCTCATTCTTCCAAGAATTGGTTTCCCAATTCCCATAAAGATCTCAATGTGAAGAAAAGAAGAATGATAATTATACAAAATTGCCCAAAATTGAACTCTTGTTCTTCTTGAGGTTGAAAATAAAATAAAAATCATAATAGTTGGTAACTAACTACAGTTTAGCTCCAGTTTGGGGATATAATAAAGAACAAAATAAAGCCATATACTAGTAGTTATTTTAATCTAATTATGAGAAGACTTTTAAGCTTTAAAGATTAATCAAAACTTTAGTACATGAAACAGTTCAACTACTACTCCTGTAAAGATTCTCTGATTGATCTCTGCATGTCATGTCACAACAGAAAGTTGCTTGCTTTAATCCACAATTTTGGGGATCATTAATGACAAGAAGAAGATAATAAGAAAAGGCTGAAATGACAAAAGTAGCCAAAAAAACCACACCTTTTCTTGGTTTGGTTTGGAAGCAGGTAGCTGATTAGCAGTGCCACTTCCACTAGCCATCGCCTCCACTTGCGGTGGCGGAACACGGCGGAGTTGGTGGTGGCTCTGTCCTATCTCAGCCGGCTCTAATGACCCAGAAGAAAAGGTGTCATCAGCACTGTCTTCACCTCCTGACTTTGAGCTGCTTACCTGTATTAATTTTTCAGTTCAAATCAATAAATAACACAGCAACAAAAACTAGAGTCAAACTGCTTTCATCACCACCCACCGCAAAATCAGAATAACAAAGAGACATTTTCAAGAAAGACTCAGTTTTTATCTTCAAGAAAGACTCAATTTTTTTTTCGAGAAAGGCTAGCTCAATTTTCATTTTCAAGAAAGTTCCAAGAAAAGCAAAACACAAGAGATAAGAACAAGCCCATCTGCCCATCATCTCTTTTTTCTTGATACCACCTTGCAGAAAGATGGATCTGCTGTCTGCTTCGTTACAGATGATCAGAAAGTACAAAAATGGTCAAAGATGGTGAAGGGTAAAAATGGATAGTGAAAAAAAAGTACTCTTGGTGTATTGTTGTCCTGTTGCTGGAATCTCATTGGCCAAGAAGGGAACATCTCCAGAGTTGCTCCTGCTGCTGTTACAGTCCTGCTTTGACTGTTATTGATTGCTGCAACAAACAAGATCACCAAAACCAATTCAAAATGCAAAAAGATTGGATTTTTATCAACTGTAACATTAAAATCAATTCAAAATGCAAGAAGATTGGATTTTCATCAAGTGTATCATCAAAATGGATGAAAATCTGGAGAAGCTTGGACTTTTAAGCTTGCAAAAAGGTGAGATTTTTATGGAGCAAGTAATAGTAAATAATGGAATGATGAGAGTAGGTAAATGATTAAATTTCAGTTTTTTCCTGATATGAAACATCACGCCTGTTGATCCTTTGTCCAAGAATGATTTTTGGGTCAGAAATAGTAAATATCAGTTACACAATTTTAGCAAACGTCAGTAAAGAAAAGAGAAGCATACATTGTTTAGTTTCATGATTATGGATCTGATACTCAACACCTTGCTGCTGATTTATTGCCTGTTCCAGCTCTCCAAAGTTGAAACCAGCTGATGATCTTTCTTGGTTTCTAGCAATATCAAGAAATTGATCAAAACTCAAGAAATTGAAAAACAGATGGTAAAATGAAGTGATTTCTTCTGGGATTGAAGCTCAGCTTACATGAAGTTTGTATTTAGGGAGTAAGGAAGATGGTGGTGGTGAACCGAATCGGCTAAACCCGGTTGTTCGACTCGGTGACTCGCCATGCAAGCTTGTTTTCTCTTCAAACTCAGACTTTTTTCATGCTTCTTTGCTTGCCTCAGACAAGAAACTGTTGTTTTTTAAATACTAGTGGTTGTTTATAATTTGAAAGGGATTTTGAGGTAAAAAGTCTACCTTTTCTTCATTTCTTTACTAGCTAGCTCTATCCTTCTATGGAACAAAACCCTTAATTAATTGTGTGTGTTTTCATTTCAAATATTCAAAAATATTGTCAGGATTCAAACATACTCGTGTCAAATTTGTGAAAATGAATCGTGTTTAATTGAAATAGGAGCGTTGGCGATATAAATATTGCACCGATAAAAAATAGAAAGTGAAAATCAGTTACGCATACGTACAGAATTCAGATTGCGAAAATAAGTATGAATAAGTTCGCCTCAGCATGGAGATAGGCAGCTATTAAGGAAAGTTAGGGATTTCAAGTGTCAAGCTTGAAAAGTTAGACACTAATGTACAAATTGACCTGCATGTTAGGTGACTTTAGGTTACAAATGTGACATTTTCCATGGTGTACTACGGTAAGGTCTCATGATAATTGCCATAATTATTACTATTTCCAACTTGACATTTTGTGACTCACTCATTATTATCTTGTTAAGTCCATAAGTCCGGTATTAACAAATGTTTAAACTATGGAATTGCTCTATCGGTACTTGGTTATATTAATAACTAAGTTAATTTTCATCCAGGCACATTTTTAGAAGCCGTATAAACGATTATGTTCTCAATGATTTACAATTTACGGAAAAGGACAAACTTTGAACTACATCAAAATTTTATTTACGTTGAGGTTCAAAAGTCAACTTTGCTTTGCCAAAATTATTTT
>JAYMSR010001343.1:0-10397 GCA_036897825.1 Plantago rigida
TATTCAAGTTTTCAGATTGTTCATTAAATTAAGGCATACTTCATCCTTTTCTCTTCATCTTCCTGTTTACATGTAAATTGTGATATCTGATCTAACAATCTTTTGTTGTAACTGTCTGATGGATAAATTAGCAGCTGCCGGGCTATATCAATGAAGCTATGTACCCACATGTTTGCAACTCTATTTTAAGTGTTGAGAAAAGCTACGTGTGCTATTTTCTTTTTCCCATTGCTTCAAGAAATTTTACTTTGTTATGATAGATGTGATTGCGAAATATGAAGGGGAGAAGGAAAGGCTATTCATGCGATATGAACAACTAAGTGAGTGCCAAGAACTTCTGTAACTCTTTCTTTGTGATCGAATTCTGTTATATTGAATGAAGAGTGGGAGAAATTTGTGAAAACTGCTTGAACTCCATTTTTAGGGAAGAAAGAGAAGACTATGTTGTCTGAGCATGAGAAGGCAAGTACAGCCAGAATTGCTCAACTGGAGGAATCCCTCAAGAAGAAGAAACAGGTGAAACAAATAAGTGCTTACATTGTGTGCATATTCACAACTTCAGAAGGAAGTTGTAGTGACATCTTTTCTTGCATGCAGGATGACAAAACTTTCAGCATTCTTAGGAAATCCCTGGGTTCGTTTCTTGGAGATGCTTCGGATGATGACTTCCCTCTTGATGACTAGAAGACGTTACCAGTCTACAAGACCATTTTACTTCACTAGTTTCCACTGGATATGTATAGCAATTGGGATATCATACTTATTGCGCTTAACTGGCTTCTTCTTCGATGCGCAAATCCCCCACATAAATGCATTTTTCTAGTTTATCAAGTTTCAGCTATGTTACAGTAACAATATGCATATTGTATTTTGCACTGCTCGAATCTTCAACATAGTGTTCAGGTAAATTTGAGTCTGAATTAAAAAAGGCATGCAACTCGTTATACTTGTCTATCTCTTCATCATGTGTTGTATCGGAATAGTATTTCAGATGACATTCTCAACTGATTGCTTTTGCTAATTACGAGTTCACTCCACATAAGAATTCAACAAAGTTGTAAAGGCAACAAGGCATATCTTTAAAGCCTGGACCTTCACGATGAGGTACTTAGAGAGTAACTAGACTAACTAGGCCTGAGAACCGTGGCAATAACGCCAAGACAAAATAATAGTTGTAAATTATTAACACTGTTGGTAGACGATTTTCAAAACCTAATAGTCCTGGAAGGTAAAAAAACACTTGGAACGAACTTATTCAATTTAAAGCCAAGTTACACACTAAATGAAACATGTACTACTTTGATTTAAAATGGTCAAGTAGTTGAGGTTCGTTTTCTTAGCAGGTGAAAAACAGAGTCAAATACAATTCCAAGATTATAGTCCTACTGAAAACAACAAAGATCTGTAGTTTAACAAAATCCTTCCATATCCGAACAAGTTCAGGTTTGTATTCTTAACAGGCGAAAAAACAGAGTCAGATCAAAATCCAAGATTTTAAGTTATATAAAAACAACAAAGATTTGTAGTTCAACAAGGTCCATAGCTGGACATAGTTCAGGTTTTCCATTCCCCTTCTAGGGAAACGGATAGCGACTCAAACAACAGACAAATGTGCAAGAAGCCCATTACAGGTCAGTCTAACGAGCTCGGTTGGAACGGCGGCGCCTCTGCTTCTGCTTAGCGGCAAGCGGAGCTCGACTATTATGTGCCTGCAAAATTAGACCATAGCATCAAAGACAATAACCCTCCACCCCATATGATAATAGTATGATAAAGGAATTCAACTTCAACTCATTGGTAAAATTGTCTCTACACTCGTTCTTACCATCTCAATGAAATTTACATGCCATCATCACAAATTTGTTATGACATGAGTTCTAAGTGAATTATTGTGCCTTTCTGTTTCATAGAATCTGATAGAATGTCATGAACTTTCTTGAGAAAATTGTTACTCAGGGTTCCATTCAATTAAAGTAATACCGGGCAGAGTTGGAATAGATAAGTAATTAGTTATCGGTGTTTAGTTATTCATTTTAAAGCTACCACAATAGATAGTTATTTTAGATTCAAGGCCATTTATAAATGCCACTCTAAGGTCTTAAAGCAACTCAAAGGACAGAGGTTTGTACCCCAATTTCTGTGATAGTACGACAAGAAGTGCACTGAACAGCAGGTACTCCATACGGGTACATAAGCAGTGTTGAACAACCTTTGCACTTAACTTGGCCAACTTCTTCAGCTGCAAAGGGAAGGCCAAACACAAGGCATTAGCAATCTCTTACAAATAGTTAATTATACTCTCAACTTTGGATCTTAAATCAAGCTGATAATCAATCTTCAATCCATAATATCATGCTGGACTCGATGGTAAATTACTAATATCACATCCCAAAAAGTACTCTCCAAGTCTGTTTGGGTATGGTTTAGTCAGGGAATGCACTCCTTATCCTCATTCAAAGAAATTCCTTATTAAAGAACAATTTCATTCCATTTTATGACCCCTCTATAAGTTTGTTCTATAAAATCAGAGATATCATAAGATGAGTTTTCCATGGTCGAACAGAATGACATACGTTCTATTGGAAATAAAATGTTAGATTGAATAAAAATTGTGAATGACCTTGCATCGCGAGATTGACTTCCATGCAGCTCGGGCACTGAACCCATTTCGCACCAAGCGGATATGTGCACAGTTTCCGGCAAGTACCACAAACCAGCTGAGCCAATTCTGTATCAAATGTAAATTATAATTGTAAGTTAACCACAATCTATGCTGCTATCAGTAAGCAAGATCGTAGAGACTTCTGGTGAAAATGTAGGACAAGTGCAAGGAGACGCAAAAAGTATGAGCTTAATCCACTATAAATTCTATAATCTCGACTAACTCCAAAGATTATTAATCTGAAAAACATTCGAGGAATATCATAGTGTAGTTTAAGTGAAAAAAATAACTGAAGGGTACAAGTCAAACACATAACGATACATCTCGGGCTTACCAGCCACAAGAAATCATTCTGCCATTCACCGGAGAATGTGGAAAATATTAAATATGTAATGTTCCGACCAAGTGTATGCAGGCCCTTGCCCAACGAAACACAGAATCGTATAAACAAAAAAAAGTAACATAGATCAGACCCAGAGGACACTCGAGACCGAGTTAATTACCTGGACTGCTGGTTACTGCAAACTCTTAAACATAATAGAAAAAAATTCAACAAATGGCTATTGGGATGATAGCATCCATTGCAATACTATCTTCCGGTGCAAGAATCTTATGCAATTACACTTAAGAGCTCTCCATCTAATTGGACTAGAGATGAACTGGGTTTGAAAAGAACAAGAAACTCACGAGAAGATGATGTAGGAGCAGGTGGGGGTGGTTGTGAAGCAGGTGGAAGCATCTGGTTTGCAGATACAGGCTGCTTCCCCGCTGTGGGCCTTTTTATCCGATTTCTAGCCTCTCCTTTGCCCCTTTCTGAGAATAGCAACAGAAATGAGAATTGTTTGCCAAGAAGCTCTGTAACTGCTACCTTCCATCATAATTTGTTAAAGAAGATTATAAATCTCAGTCCCATTTCCCAACCATCCCCTTTGAAAGGCCAAACATAACAGGGTAAAAGAGCCAGGACCGAAAGACCATTGTAGTGGGATGCTAACAAGGCAAATCCTTCTCGGTTTGAGCAATCATCCTGAACTCAGTTAATGCATATATGCAACATCTCTACCCTATGAGAGACTTTTTGACGTGACAATGTCATCCAACTTAACAAAATATTTTGCTGAATGCATATTTTAAATAAAATTACTAGCCCAGAAATCATCCAGGCAAGGTAGCAAACATGAATGTCGTGCAATTAATTTTGAAAAAACCTTCTTTGGTAATATAACTAATGACATTAATGGAAAGAGTAACCTCTCATATTAGATACCCAAAAAGCAGAATATGAATAAGGGGCACAATCTAGCACAAATATCTACCATTTGTATGATACTAGAGTCTACTTGAGTTAGTTTGGCACAGACTTCTAAACACTGCACATAATTTATTGTATTAAGAGATGTACCACCAGGAAGTGACAATGACTGTGTCGGCGGTACTTGTGGCTTAGGTGGCGAAGATGGTCCAGGAATGAGAGCAGGTCCTGACACTTTTTGAGGCCCTTCATCAGACTTCTTTGCAACATCTTGTTTGCTCCCCATTTTCAGATCTATAATGCCACAAACAATTTAGAGAAGAAATTATTGAGCAATCAACAATTTAGAGAAGAAATTTTATCATTAATAAATCATTGAATTATTGGAAGACGCCTGGAAACCAACTGTTAAAAATTATTTCATAGAATTGGACTTGAAGTTTTGGATCACAGAAATTAGAGACGACCAAAAGATCTGGTGGCTACGATCCCAAACCAATAAAAGAAATTCCCTACATAAAAAAATGCAGACTGTTTCACAGATTCTGAATTTCAATTAGGTTACAAAAACCTTTTTCATCAAAATTAAAGAAAAAAAAATATTAAAAATCAAATAAGGAGGCATGGTTGTATATATGAATTCAGATCAAATTCTATATCTGTAAAAAAATGTTCACAACGTAAATTCAGATGATCGAAACAATTTACACAAGACATCCTAAAGCAAACTTAAAGAAAAACGAGTGACTGACTAACCTTCAAAGCAGCTAAAACCTCTTCCTCAAGCATAACCAATTAGAAGAACTAGGTTTAATTTGTTTGGTGGAGGCAGGAACAAAAGGCAGAGTACGGTT
Source organism: Plantago rigida (assembly GCA_036897825.1). NCBI lineage: Eukaryota > Viridiplantae > Streptophyta > Magnoliopsida > Lamiales > Plantaginaceae > Plantago > Plantago rigida. The sequence goes on from JAYMSR010001343.1 coordinate 4,769, forward strand.
TTATAGTGTTTCAGAAGTGGGGCTCGGTCAGACCAGGTAAAGAGGCTAGGTAGATTACGAAAATTGATAGAGAGATATCCTCAATATTATAGCTAGAATCTAGTTGATGAATTTTATGGAGTCTGTTGAAGTATTATGCTAGAACATTCAATGCGTATAAATCTCAATCCGCATTAAATGTCTTTAACAGAATACTCAACTACTTCCATTAAGCTGGTAAATAGAAATCCATCCGTAGCTCTAACAATGATGAAATCACTATATCAATTTTTTGCAATCCACTTGGTCTCTTTCCTTGGTCCAACCCGCTCTCCCTTCAGATATGCTAAGCATATCCCGTCCTTATATTCATGCCTTCGTAAAACAAGTTAAACCTAATTCTTTTGATTGAGTGTGCTTTAGAAAGAGGCTTCTGATGCTCTGGAAGTAAGGTTCCAGTATCCCGTTTTCTTAATCTCTTACTCATTGTAAGTTTGCTCTGGGATTTCTTTTATAATTCGTTTGATCATTTGAATTTACTTTCTGATGTTTTTTGTCAAAAATTGAGTTCGACCTCAATTGGTCACACACACACACACCCATGTCTCCTTATTTAATATTATTGCTTCAATTTTCATGGAAGCAGTTCCTTTAACCTAATTGTAATTCAGAATTTGCCAAACCATATGCATGTATTTATATAGAGAATTTCTTTTATTGGTCCGCGCTCATAATCACAGGTTCTTTTGGACTTTTGCTGGTATCTACAATAATCTGCGGTTCAAGACGTCAATGCATGTGTCTAACTCAATGAAATAATTTTTACCAACTGATTTCCAGGTATCTTCAATAGTTCAATGCATAATTTATGAATAATTTGCATTGAATTTTTTTGATGCTGTGTGTGCAGTGTGCCAATGTAAGTTCTTTTAGTTGAGTTTTCTTTTGGTGATTTGAAGGTAAAGCTCCAGCAGTGCATTTTTTTTAATCACTTGGTTCCTGTAAGTTTGCTTTTGAGCTTTTTTTTATACACTTCAAAAATTCGTTTGACCTTTTATACTAAATGTGTTACTTCGTTTGTCATACATAGAACTAAACCCCAATCACTCATATATCAACACATGGCTCCACTATTTAAAGTTACAGTTCCCCTTTCCAAGGAAAAGTCCCCATAGAGAATTATAAGTCAGAGTTTATTCACGTCTGCATGTTTTTTTGTTCGAAAATTTCTTTCTCTTGTAACAAATAAAATATAAACTATCACATAACTTCATCATCAGGTTATAAAAAACAGGACCGGGAAAATGATTTTACTGGGCAATGCAAAAATAGACATCCTTTTCCTTATTGAGATGTTATCACTCCCCCATGAACAATACATATGTTTACTAACTCAATGGTAGTTTAGTTTTTGTCCCCCTCAAAAGATCAATATCGAAAGAGTATATATAGGCTAGGCCACTGTCAAATTAGTGACAGCTTAATTTACTTGGAGGGGAGCAGGATTGGCGAATCTACAATATGCTTACAGAAGACTCTGCCCCGAACCTTTTGACAGAGAATAAACAAGAAATGTTTCATTGTTGAATTGCATTGTGAAGCTATTACACCATTACCGGTTGCAGTATTAAATCTGAAACAGGCTTTGAGGTGATGTTTACCGACAAATTTAACATAATTGGATCACTTTTTATCAGGTGACCTGATAAACAAGCTATGGTACTACTCCTATACATATAGTGTATACCAGGAGATTAAAACCAACACTAATTGGGTTGGGTCTGTTCATTTGACATTTTCCACTTGGAGTTCACTTTTTTATACTCAACTTGAAGTTATCAGGACAAAATATTCATGATCTAGTAGTATAAAGGTGGTACTTCTCCTCTCATGCCGGGGACTCCTAGGTAGACTCAACTGAGTCATGGCCCTGTTTGTTGCCATCTCTTTTCTTTCTATTTGAATGAATCAGAAACTTTAAGTAGAAGCGCCTGTCTAGAGGGGGTTTGAACCCTTATCCATTGACCATTTTAGTACATTCTCTTTCTACCAAATACCAATAATGGAATTGATTCCTTCCAAAATAGAATATAGAAAGACAGCGAAAGACTAATCTCGTTCCGACACAAATCCAATAGTAGGTAAGAAAGTGCTACAGAAGATCTCTTTTGGAGAAGACAACATGAACTCTTCTCTATTATAATGTGAGATAATAATAGGGTTGGAAGTATCATGGTAGCTAATCAATTTGGATTGGTTAAGTTTCCTGCACAAGTACCATCATGAATACTCTTGGCAGATCAAGGCATACTAATGCCTACACTTGACTAAATACGCGACTAAGATACCCTATAACTGATCAAACCCATCCTATATAACAGACAAGCATGGAGTCCAACTGATGGAAATCATTACAGATTTATGGAAGTTCCATTGTTTTCAGAGTTTCAGACTTTAGTAGTTTCCTTATTCAGTTAGTTTTCATAGACATTTAGAGTTATGCGGCTTATTTCAGAATCCTATTATAATCCTACTTCCATGTTTAGATCGTTTCCCTAGCCTACAATTAAAGGCTAAAAGCTGTTTTAAACATCTTTTTATTGTTATTGGTTGCTATTGAATGATGAGAAGTTATGTTCCAATTTATAGTTGCGGCTATCACCAGAATGTATCACGGGCTACTGAATGCCTCCCTAACGTAGCATCATAAGTGTTGGATTCATACCAAATCAAATATATACAGGCCCCAATCTTTTGCATAAATAAATTGCATGTCCTTTTTCAACAGTATAGTCAACTTTAAAAGATCAGCAACATGCTATGCATGTACACAAAAATGAACAAACCCAATTTTAGCCGTTTAGTTGCTTCTCAATGGGAAAATGTAGCTACATTGTGCAACAATTTAGATGGAAATGCACCAAATCAATTTTAACCATATATACTCGTTGACCAATAGAATTAAATCAGTCAACCAATTTATTCGACACGTTCACGACATGCCATAAGTTTGAAAATTATCAAACAACCAAGTAGTATCATTTCCAGATTTCTTTAAGAATAAAATGACCTCTTTTGACATAGAAATTTATATTTCAATGCTGTACATGGCTATGCATGTCGGTTTGTGATTTCGTTGAATAAACATTATTGAAATACATACCAAAAAACAGAAAGGCGGTAGAAGGAAAAACCAACCACATGAAACATCTGATGATGGTCGCACTTGAGGCGTACTCGGAGGCGGCATCCTAGTAGGCAACACTGTTTCCCATCCTGGTGGAGGACCATCATCATCTTCTTCATTAACATTCACTTCTTCCTCCTTTACTTTTATATCTGAATTTCTCAATATAAGATATAAAAAAAAGCACGATTGAGAATTAGATTTTTAAAAAAAAATCCTTTAATGAAAATGCTACAGATCTATGGTCCAATATTCTTATATATTGAGTGGTAAGACTATCACAAAACCAGATGAGTTAACACAAAGAAAACGAAGAGCTGACAAGTGAGACATGCACTCCATGGCACTAGTTTCCTTCCTACTAAAAGCTAAACCCTCAGACGATAATTTCCTAAGCTGTGGGAGAGCTGTATAAATAAAGCCTCTTCAGCTAGGAGTCAGAGACTGAATGAATAAAGGTGAACAAAAGAGACCTGTCGTATCAGATGGCACTTTTGGTAATTCACGTGCAAGAGAACTGAATTCCCATCCGGGTGGGGGGCCATCATCATCATCATCATCTATCACAGCTTCTTGCTTGACACTCCTTTCCATAACTGAGCGATGATAATGAATTAATACATTTTTGGGTGAAATTATATGACCATATAGCTGATAACTGAAATAAGCAGTATAAACATTAATGTAACAGATAGAATAGCACAAATGAGACAAGGGGTCGCATTGGGAGAGGGTTGAAATTCTATTACCAGACGAATAAATACAATGGGACATGATTTCTAGCAATCATTGAGTTCTACCTTAAATGTAACTAAAGCCAAAACTGAAAGAGAAAAGCACCTTTTTCTTCTTTATGACGTTAAGTTTTACACATATCATGTTTCGTTGTTAATAATAGTCATCTATGTAAAGCATTAAGAACACCGACTCCATGGAATCTTGTGAAGACATCTCGAGTATGGTCTAAGATGTAGCTATCAATGTGGACCTTCGAGTGAAATTAGGACCTCAATATTTCTTGTGTTTGGATTTGATGCTCCTCAGACAGAAAGATTTGTCTAGCCTTAGTCCAGAGTTAGTGTCATTTCCTCAATTAAAGGAGGGATTCCCGTCCTACCATGTCCGGCGTTGTGCAGGCAAGACTCTGATCCCTCCAAAAGATCTTCATTTTTGGGCTAGTTTTAGGCCCTTCGACCTCAAAAAAAATGCATACATTCTTGTAATTGTAGCATGATCAACTTAGTAATCTAAAAGAACCCATAAATAAAGATTGATACCAGCTTAGATAATTCAACCAAACATCTACAGCATGCTTAAACATAACCCGACAACTAAAGAGAATTACCAAAAGTGACATCTCACAATTAACACACCACTGCGAAGTTCATCAGTTGTGTGGCAAAAAGTGAGAAGATCAAACCTAATACCAAATCACCTTATATATCCCCCAGCTTATCAAACTAAAACAAAAGGCACCATCACAGCAAAATAGGGTAATGTATATGAATAAATCAAAAAATTAATCTTCTACTAAAAGAGTGTCACATTTAACCTAAAATCTCAGAAGTAGACAGCAAACCCTACATAAAGTTCAATTCTTTCGAAAAGTAAAACAGACCATAAACCCAAATGTGCAAGAACTGATTTTTATCTCACCAGAAGAAGCAAGTGGCGGCTTCGTAGAAGCAGGCCCAAAACCAGGCGGAGGACCATCATCATCTTCATCCTCAACCTTTTTCATATGGGTTTGCTGAGGAGTGATGATACATTGAAATCCAGGTGGTGGGCCATCATCATCTTCTTCCTGAATTCCAATTTCCTGCAAGTTGTTGATTTTCTCGCTTTCCATTCTAACACCAAAGTTTGGGTTTCTGGATGGGTTGGTGAGTGAGGGTTTACACAGAAACACAAGGCCTATGGAAGAAGCTTGGCAATAAATAGTACAGGTGTGTACTAGTGTGTTTTCCGTGTGTTGTTTCCTGATACATTGGATTCATGTAACCCATAATTTCGACTGGAAGGAGGATTGTAATTTCAAGAGAGGAGATGTTTATCCATATGGACGTTTTATTCTGCCTGTTTCTTCTAATGAAGGACACATTTCAGTGATGAAAGCAAATACAGTTAGTGCAGTAATGCACTATGATACTGGTGTAGTGTAGGACTATAGAAGGGGAGGATAGGGATGGCCCTGGTCAGTACGAGGCAAGTCCCTTGGTATAAAAATATTTTTCCACTAGAGGGTGAACTAGGAAGAAGTTCAATTCTTAGCTCAATCTGCAGTCTTTCAAAATAAACGACCAAATCGTGTTTTGGTTATTACATTTCTTGTTTTGCGCCTTTATTAAATAATCGGACGGCGGAGATGAAGCCACGTCGTGGCCATCGAACGGCAGCTGCTAGCCTAGTTCGTTAGTTACAACATGAACTATAAATTGAATTTGTAATACTCTGATTCAGTTT
>JAYMSR010001344.1:0-10396 GCA_036897825.1 Plantago rigida
CTCTATCACCTGGCCTCTTCCTATGCGATCGATTTATACAAGAGGAGTTAGGTACTCTATACACCATTCATTAACACTTTCTTTTGATTTCTTGTTATATTTTTCTTTGTGTAATGTTAATGGATTTGATATGAATTTAAGGTTTTAGACTTTAGTACTTTCCTCTTGGCTATTATGCGAATGGTCATAGGTCGGTTACACATTTTGCCTCAAATGGACAATATCTACATGCTATTGTTCAGACAGGATAAATTGGAAGCCAGTTTGAAGCAAAATTTAACCTAATTTTACATAGTATGACACTATTTCACTAGGCGTAAATGATTTTTAGAGTTAATCTGTATCACTTATGTAAAATAGCATGGTAAGTTTTTATGAAATGAAGTTTAATTATGTGAAAATAGAATAGGTGATAGAAATTGAGGAATTGACATTGCATGCATTTAGTTTGGTCCACCTAAAAGTCGTTTACTTTGTTGACTAAGTGTGCTCATGGTAGGTGTAAAAATCGAACATTCATCTCATCATTAATAAAGGCCATTACTAAATTTGCAACAACTTTTCCATGTTGAGATACTAGTGTCTTCTTTTGTGCTGTGTTGTGTTTTTTTCAGATAATAATTTATAGTAAAGTCCATAATTCAAAATACAGTGCGCGACCAATCTTATTCCATTGTGCAAATGTCAATGAAATTATATATATATTTACTAAATTATTTTCCAACATAATGAGGCTTCTAAAAGTAGGTAAAGTTCCAACTTGCTCAGAGGCCAACTTATTATATCAGTGTAAAAGATTTTGGTTCATACTCATCAATGAGGTTTTCTTGTTTTACATTTTTCTTTCATTGGCATCTACTTTTATATTTTTGGCTATAAAACATGTGTTGAACAAATTAAGTGAAGAAACAAAGACACGAAACGGACTAATAAGATTCAAGAAACCAAGACGAGAAGCTAACAAATTTATAATTTACACACTTACAAAGTCATAATCATAAATTGCGAACATTTTTTGTTGTTGAAATATTATTGACGCACTGAAGGGAGAATTTATATTTCATTAAAAGTATACATACACAAGACAAATGTGTAATTCGGAAATACACCGATCATAACAAGTAGCATGAGATACATAAAGTCAATTTTAACTAATTAGTATTTGGTCATCCATGATCATATATATTTGACCCACATAGTAAATTATATGACTAAGGAAATCTAATAAATTATATCCAAAGTCGTTAATTCATTGACTTTAATGTGTTGGTGTGTGCATTGATCTCGCCCCTAACATAGAATTTATCGACTGTCAATGATTCAGTCCGTCCAGGCAATCCAAAACTAATTAAATCTCACGGGAGGAAGCTTGCAGATCCTAATCCGGTTTCTTCCCAATAACCGGTCGGTAACCGGATCAGGATCCAGACTAGCTTGGTTGATCTGAAGACCTTTTAGAAAAAATGATGTTGTTTGAAAACCTTTTTATGGTTCAAGTTCAAGCTGCCAAAAACAGCATCAATTAATTGAAATTAACCATAACTACCGAAAGTTGAAGGCATAATCTTTTAATAAGTTTATCAGGTGCAATGTAATGGAGTATCATCTCAGGCTGCTTAACAATAATCAGTGTAATTTATAGCACGAAGCACTACCATTTTGTAAAGCATTCAATTCATAAAATAGTATTATCCTTAACACACTACATGGCCAAATTAACTCTACCACTAGCAATATTGTTATGTACTTATATTCATAATAACAGATCGAACATTTGCATTACTACAAACTAAAACACGTACATAAACCCGCTAGGGTTCAATCTGATTATTACTATCATTGCGGTCGATCGATTGAAAGAGGAGTCCCCTCAAGTTCTATTCATATATTTGGTGCTGCTATCAACCTATATAAGAGTTGTGTAGATTGTTTGCCTTTGATTTTGAAGAATTAAATTGATTAATCACTAGCTCATATACACGTGGTACCCGCATGCATAATACAATCACAATTAAACTAAAAACCAAATTTATTTTGATGTCTCTGTTGTAGATGTGTCTCGTTCTTCTTCGTTCATTGCTTGTCGTATTGACCTTGTTGATAATGTAGATATGTTTCTATGGATTTATCTGAAGGAATTCGAGACAAAACAGATGGAAAACAAGGAAGAACAGATGAAACACGCCAGAAGAAGCAGGAACCGTCGGATGATGATGATCGTGCGGCTGAGATTTAAACTAGCGCGTGGGAAAGACGGTTATTTCTGTTACTAAGAACAGAAAACAGAGCGTATTCAACCGGCTTAGTTCATTAGCTTAATTCGTTCATCTGTGATTTATATAAGATGATTTTCTTCCTGTAATCTGTAGTAGAAACATTATTCTTCATCATTCAATCATTTAGAGAGCAGTTAACAATCAAATATTAGAGAATTAGATCGATTGTTCGCCATTGTTGGTTGAGATCGAGTTGGTTCATAATTCTTGTAAATTCTTGGTAAAACTGATTCCTTGTGATCCGTGGATGTAGGCTAAGGCCGAACCACGTATATCTCGTCTCATTTGCATTGATTGTTCATAGATTAATAGGGTTTTAGCTTGATTCTTTCGATTGGTTTTGGTTACAGTTTGTTCTTGACAAAAACTGTTTCTGGAATCTGGTTTTGATCAACAACAGTCAAGAGGGGAATTGATGTAGATTATGAGAGAGATGAAAGGGAAAAGATGAGAAGAAAATAAAAGAGAGAGGGAGTTTTGGGAAAATAGAGTACCATACACGGGCTGTTATGTTGAGAGAGACCATTTTCATGGATTTAGAGAGGAAAAATCGGAATTTCTCCAAGCGCCAACCTCTAGGTTATATTATTACTTTAAAAATGACACCTTCACTAGAGTACGACAACAATTTGTTACTTTTCACATCGTCAACATCATCATATATTAGTTTCCTTCATTAATCTCTTCGCATCGTTTCCGTTCATTAGTGACTCCGCATTGTAAGAACATCCTTGCGTCAGTATGCTCATCAACACTAGGCGTTAAGAATGCATCTTCTATAAGAAACTCATAAATTCGCTCCACGAAAAGCTCGACATCTCTTGATTGTCACACATTGTGGTCAGCCATTGAAATTAGTTAAAACAGATGATATTTGCCACCATAGTCCATACACTGTTTGTGTGAGGGCATGCGGTCAATTTTGGATGTTTGCTCTCATAGAAGAAGTGATTTTTTTTGAAATTTTAGTTTACCGCTTATTGTTTAACTTTTTAACACAAGTTATATAAAACATGTTGGGAGATTTATATATCAGATCTACATTTCCAGTGTTAACTTGTTCATTTCTTCTCTAAATCTTTCTGCCTCTCCCCTCACTCTTGCATCCATATTTCTCTCTTCTGGCATCAACAATTTATTTCTCCTCTCATTCTTACGTCTATTTCTCCTTGTAATATCAATTTGCAAGTGTTGCATCTATCGAATATTATCACAAAAGCACAATATCACTTCTTATCAAAAATTAGCACAAGGCTAAAGATTTATATATATATTAATCATCCTAGATAACACATTAATTAATGGATCTCCACTAATTAATTATATTTATTTGACACATATAGTATATATATAGTGCAGCAGATAAGTATATAGACTAGCTACATACGTTCTTACAAGCTATAGCTAGCTAGCTGCGTGCTTTATTAATTATTACATGGCGGGGAACAACACAACATTCTTAATCTTAATGATCAACCATTAGATTAGACCCGTAGAGTGAATCCACCAATGGTAATGTTAAGCAAATTACCACCGGTCAAAGTACCAAGAGGGAGCGGCGATGATAAAATACCAGTCACACCATTAAGCACTGGACAAACGGCGGAGCTTAGTGGAAGCGGAACCGCCACGTTGCATCGATTGATGTTTGTTGGACTGAGAAGGCCATTTAGGATTACTGTAGCAGGGGATAAAAGGAAGCTGAAGGCACCAGTGGCATTGGTTAAGCTTGTGGCAATGGTCTGTACATTGCCAAGGAGACCAGTGCAACGTAGGGCAACTGTAACGTTGGGAAGGGCTATTCCGGGGCAGCTTCCATTACTCGTGCAACAGAGCAAACCGTTCACAAGTCCACTCGTCCCCAATTGCGCAGCGGCCAAAGGGTAAGTTGTGACATGGAATAGAACGAGGCTCATGAGGAAAATGGCAATGGAGCGATTCTTGGAAGCCATTTTTTTATGCTTAATTGCTTAAACAGATTAATAAAGTAAAGTTAATTTGTTGGTTTTAATTTGTGGATGATGATAAAATTTCAGTGAACAACTTCTCTATTTATAGATGATTATCACACTATGTTTTGACAAGTCAAATATAAACAAGCTAAGTAGGCGTTAGATATAGATTGCTAACTTAGACTAATAATGGTGGGAAATTAATTGTTTTTTCTTTAGTATTGTAAGAGATATATATTACTCAAATATCTAAGAGACGGCATGATATTTTTAATTATAATGTGTTAAACAATATCAGTATTGTTTTATGAGTTGACATTTTATATCATTTTTTATATATGTGTATGTATATCACCGATATTATTAGTAAAACTTTAAATAGTTTTTTAATATAAATGTAATATTTGTCCGTCTTTTTTAATTTTTCCATAAGCCATGATCTTTGCTTTTTTCTTTTTCTTTTACATTTAGTTCAATCCAATTGTGTTATTGAGTCGGTTTCTTATTTATTAGAATCTTAATTCTTCTTACTAAGTTATGTAACAACGGTGGAGTTTAAAGGGAATAAGAAGTCAGAAAAAATATGGATCGAAATTTGATATGACTTAGTTAGTTAGGGTTCGAGACGGTTCAAAACCAGAGTACCAAACACATGCACTTGCACTTAAAAACACTACTTGTATCAACTATGTTCACATTTCTTTCCTAGAATTGAAACCGTCCTAGGCGGTTACATTTCGGTTCGTCTAACTGCTCAGTTTATGTTAGGAATCCAAACCGAAATTTCGGTTCATTTTGGTCGAGTATAGGATGCGATATTACAAATGGTACATGCAGGCGCAACGATAGTCGATGACGCCGTACAATCTCATAGGGGGTGTATGTGACACCTAAAGTTTCAGAGTTTATAGACGGTGATGACACTTATCATACCAACAAGAGATGCACCTTCAAATTTCAATTTATGGAAATTCATCCATATGAACTTCTTTGTTAAGCGTAACATGGAGTAACTTTAGAATGACTTGTAGACTGAAAAGTTTCTGGTGCGTTCATGAGTGAGAATGGAGTGCTCGTATGACACATGGATTGATATTTCAGTTTCGAGAATGTATGAGTTTATATTAAATCCTTATTCTCAAAAATCACATTATTTCATCTTAAATACTATTATATGTTTGGCACTTTAACAACATGGTATTTAACTCTTGAAGAAAAACTTACCTTTTGCGATTTTGTATATGTTTTTGAATCTTTCCTAGTGTTTTGAGAAATTTATGAATTGGATACTCTCATTCCGTTTTGATGAGATCTTAAATATTCAACACTAAAATTGTTCCATGCCTACGACTACGAGTGTAGGAATTGCTACGATTGTCTGTATTTGGGAATTATGTGTACAATTTGAAGCCACACCGTAGGAACAACTTGGATAATTAATTATTCAACTGTAGCAATTAAACTGTACATTCATGTCAATTAAGCTAGGCTATAGTTGTACTCCAACTAAAACGCAAAACAATTTTCGTTAAACGCAACACAAAATATTTATTAATTGATCAAAATGCTCCTAACTCAAAAAAAATCTTAACTTAATGAAAAATCGAAAACGCACGTTTATACAAACACAAATACATTAACATGCACGATCGAACACAAAATAACAACACTAAATATAAATCGGAAAAAAATCTTAAAATTATTTTGTTTATATAATTCTTTTTTATTTTATATACGAGTAATTAAATTTAAAAAAAAACTATGATGGAGCAAATTTGTCATTTTGGCCATAACTGTTTCATATGAACTCCGATTGAACTGATCTTGGTGTCCACGCGTAGATAAGACCAAGAGATACAACTTTTAGACACTCAACAAAAATAAGAAAAAAAGAAAAATCTTGGGTTAATATGCACTGGTTTAACTTTGTTTCAATCCGTTTTCACCAAACACCTACAAAACACACACACAAATACACGATAACCTAACAAACAACTAATAAAACACATAAAAACTATACATGAGAATGAAAATAAGACCGTAAAAAAACCAAACGAGATAATGTAAAATGGACTCATCAACTCATTACACTATAAATACACAACAAAACATGAATTGAAAGCCTGTTAAACTTAATATGATTTCACTACAACGAAAACCATTGACGTAACCGAACGGAATAATGTTGCAGCCAATGCCTTGTTATTTCCTTTGCTTCATGCTGTCAGGTCGGTCATAGTGGTTGAAGTGGACATTCACGGCCAACGCGCAGTCTAATGTAGTGATTGTCGTTGACAAACCCGACTGTCCACTCTTGGTCTGCCGGTGGCGGGTCCGGAGTTGCTGACTCCATGTCTGTACGCCATTCCAAGGGCAAGTATGTGTCAGACCCACTAAAAGCGTACGTGCTGAACACCCGTTGATACGTCGTAGCTGTTCGTAGCCCCATATCTAGGAGTGTAAACCAATACTCTTCGTTAGAACCGCATGGTCCTGCAAACCAGTTGAGTGCATGTTATATTTCTGTGATCCGTCGTGCCCCCATCTCCGAGATGTATATATGTCTTTTGTTTGTCAACTCCTCAAGGAGATCACGCCTGACGCGTTCCCACTCTGTTTGTTCATTGTATTGGAGTTGTGCTATACATCTATATCCACAGTTCCCATCGCCTCGGACGTCATTCCAACCTTGAATGTAGCGCATACCTTGTGGTGGCATCTGACTTTGATATCTGAATGATGCACCGCTATTTGAATTCGTACATGCATTGTCAGTGTTGAGAGTCCTTTGAGATTGGTTCGCGGGTTGATCTTCCCAACTGGACGGGATCCTGCTCCTAACTGCTCTAGGTTGTCTCCCAGCTTTCTTCTTGTGTCTGATTGGTGGCTCCTCCAGATACGTGTATGATGATGTTGTTCCATCCGAAGAGATTATTGATCTAAGTTCGTCCTCCGTGGAAGACTCCCTACGGTCCCTGTACCGGTCATCAAACTGGTCTCGTACTGTCTCTTGCCTAGTCTGATATGGTTTCCCCATATGAAGAGTACGCCAGAGCTCGTGGATATTTTTATTAGGATTGACGCACCTCATTTGCACAGTCTTTAGGTGCAGTTCGCATGCGCAGGGTAGTCCCAAACTGGTACGCAAGGCATGATCGCATTCACCTGGATCAACGTTGGCTCTTTCATGGACAATTTTCTTAATAGCAAGATGTGCAACCACACCTCCTAGCCTGCGAAAGATACCACAGTTCGTGACATGAGGATGCTTCGTGTGCGCTTTCTCAAACTCCGAACGGATTGCATCATAATACATTTCAATTAGTTGATACAGCTTGGGGAACTTTCTGTGAAACTTTGAGTTCGAAGTCCCCAACCAATACTTGTACCTGGAGTGTGCACTTTTGACTCTGCAATCAATTTACATTGTTGAATGTCAGTTTGGGCATAACTCTCGTGATTGGGCTACAGGATAGTAGTGCATTACGAAATAAATTTAATTACGAAATTGAATTACATGTTTGTCGTTTGAGTTCCAAAGTGCAGCATATATTTCGTCCAAGTGTGTACGAATCGGTCGTGGTATGGGTCCAACCAAATTCTCCTACAGTTGCACATCCTTAGATATGTGCCCCCGACAAAGTAGATGTGCTGCTTCTGGAAATACCTCTTTTATGGCACACATTGCATCTGACTCTCTATCCGTCACAAATACCCCCAGTAAGACACCACATTCTGTAAATAGCGTCCGCAATCGTGTAAGCCCCCAAACATTGCAGCTAACTCCATGGAACGCTCTGATCCATGGAGTTCATCCTCCATGGAAAGCTCGAAAGCTTCCACGGATGATCTGGAGCTGGCTCCGTCCTCCGATGACCGGATCTCGCCGAAGTTCAGGTCATTTGAAAAAAAAAATGAAGTCTTATTTATTTAAAATGAAATAGGGGTGTTTATTAATGTTTGATTTATGTTGGTTTGATTTTAAATTGTTTTTGGGTATATCCGTTAAGTTTAAAACATGAGTGGTGTGTAATTAATTTACCCTTATGATATATTTAAATATACTGCGACTTAGTACGACCCTATTATGTGACAGTGCGACGCCATATCGTATAAATAAAATATGAACGGTTGAGATTTAAGCTTAAATAAATTCAAATCGTAGTACTAAGATTAGTCATCCCATGTTTTAATTAAGTTCTACTACTTCTCTATTTAACAATGTTGTCTTTTAAGAGCTTCATCGTGAAATGGAAATGGAAATTGGGGACAGAATCACTTCAAAGTTCAAACACTTGCACCTTTTCGTTGTACTTACCGGCGTAGTGTATCTATCCATGCCAGATATGTGTCTCTTCTTCTCCTTTCTTTCTAGGATTATAGCAGCAGCTCTTCCACAACATTTCAACTTCTCTCCCAATATTCCTTTCCAATTCGACACTACGGAAGCAGCTCGTTCCGACAATGGCGAATTACATCGAGGCAAAATCAACCTTATATTCTGTATTAATTTGGTAATCATATTTTTTTGATTGATTAAAAAAATTATTCCGTCTTCTTTATTTCTTGTTGAAAACATAGATCTTTCAAGTATTGGTATTGTCTCTCCTTAATTCCTTGCTTTAGATCTACTGAAACTTGTCTGGTAGCTAAGAGGATGCACAGTGTAGAGGGGAATTGATCTAGATTATCAGAGATGATGATGCCGATATGGAGTTTTGTGAAAATAGAGTACCTAACACGCGCTGTTATGTGGAGAGTGACCATTTTCATAGATTTTGAGAGGATTAGACTGTCAGAACACAATTTGAGGAGAAAACGGGATTTCTCCACGCGCCAATCTCTTGGTTATATTAATAATAACATTTGTTAATTTTTTTTATATAAATCAATGAAGTCATAATTTAAAAAAAAATATTTAAAAATAATAAATAAAAAGGAGAAACATACATAATTAAATTCGAACCCTACAGTATCTACTTAAACAATGACACATGTACGTAAGTGAGCTCAATTGATAAGATTTAAATTGAAATTACAAACTTGGTGAAACTTTGTTAATTATTATACTATTTTGAAAATATCACGGGGTGACTAATCGATTACCTATCACGGACTAAATAGATTAATGCAAAACCGAGCTTCACTTTTGTGAGATACAAATATGCAATATTGATGCAGTTAGAAATGATTCTCACCTGAAAACACTTTGCGCAAACGGAGGGTCTGGCTTTAAGAAGATGAGCGAAGAAAAAGCCTGATTGTGATGAAGAGACGCCTAAACTTAGCTGAATATATCCTCAAATAGATACTCCCCAACAAAGCTAACAGAATATTGCGGATAAATTTTGAACTGATAGTAAATTATGTTCAGAGTTTTAAATCTAAAAATAGTTACCTGACAATTATGTTCGGATTTTTAAATCTAAATATAGTTATCTGACAAAATGCACGTGTGGTCGTGTGGAAGAGTTCTACTTGAGGTTGAGTTGTCGTTTGTCAGCACAACTGGACCGTAAATTTGACCCAAAACATTATACTTCATGGCCTGCTTACAAACGGGCTGGACCTTCATGTTGCAAATGGCCCAGGTTTGGAAATGAACGAGCTCCGGAAAATTCTGCTAAAGTGCATAATCTGGACTTGTTTCTCTTATAGCTAGGGCTTTACAAGTTTAGATGAATCTAGTTCTTTCTTTGAGGAATTTGAATTGGACAAGTTTTAGCTCGAATCAAGTTCGATTATTCCCTATACACGATTTAAGATATTTGAGCTCGACTTTCAGTTTCTTAGGATTTGGATTTAAAGACCGCTTACCCGTTTACTCCAAACATATTCATTCTTTTCACCTACTTCTCACTCAACGTGAGTAACTCCGTAAGTATAATATTGTAACGGCCCAAGATTTAAAACATGTTGATGGGTTTGAATGTTATACTTACATGCTAATAATGCACAATCTTGTCCTGAAATTAATTAACAAGAACTCCAAGTTAAAAGTGTCATGTCTTTTTTACTTTTACACGTGGAAGTATAATGACATTGGGAGCATGCATGTGGTTCTTATTGAGTACGCCACATTGGCATGTACAACATGTGCTCTTTTTTTCTTCCTTCCGAAATCCACTATGTGGCATGTTTGATACAAACTCTATTACTCATGTATCC
>JAYMSR010001345.1:0-10391 GCA_036897825.1 Plantago rigida
TAGTATTTGAAATATTTAATAAATTTAAATTTTTGATAATTATCATCGCTAATTTTCATAAAGAAATTTTGATATAATAGAACACCACTATCAAAACTAGTGTTCAAAGTGACTTTTCCAAACATACTCCCTCCATTTCAAACTCAACTTTCTATTTTTAATTGTAATCCGTCTTAAACTCAACTTGTCATTCTTTAAATGAAATATTTTATCTATTACTTTATTCACATCATCTCATAATTTATTTATTCATTTTTTTACTTTATTCACTGTCTCTTTCAATTTATTCTATTTATCTTTAAAAACTTATATACGAAAGTTGAGTCTGAAAATGATGGAGTATTTAAATAACACTATATCTTAACAATTTATATCTTAGGAGTAATACAATAGAGTGTTTTTATAATACTCCATTAGTAAAACCAACCAAAACAATTAAGTTGGTGGATAATGAAAATTTTAAATAATGGTAATAAAATGTAATTTTTCATACTTCTAGGAAAATCATAATTTTCTTTAAATTTCACGTAAACTATTATTTAATTAGTTAAAGGCGAGCAAGGCCAAAAAATATCTGGCTTTTCCCCTCTCCAAGATATGTGAACCCCAAGTCTCAAGCCTGTAACTGATAAGGTCGTTTTTAACTAGTACTCCGAACATATTGCAGTATTGCACTACGAATCACACAAATCAAGTAAATCACATTTAAGTCAACCAAGTCAAACATCTTCTTAAATTTAGATGACAAATTTCACTACTAGGTGTTCTAGCGTGTCAATATTTAATTGCATTTACGTTTGATGTAATGTACTTATATACCTAAGCTCACCAATCTTTGGAACAGGACTTTGATAAAGTAACCCAAGATATCATTTTCTACATGAACTCGGACTTCAATAATATTGATAACTTGCAAAAGTTGAAGATACCAGAATGTACAATCCAATGAGAAACACACAATGAATGATATACCAAACCGAAGATCAAATTCAGGATCACACAATAACTGTACTACTTTTATACAACAAAATGAACAATCGACTTAACTGTTGCCAAACACGAAAGTTTTCTATCAGAACAAGTAAATCAACTATAAGAGCTGTACTCTAGTCTTGACATTTTTTACATGATACACCAGAACGCGGTTCCATGCATTCCTCAAAATGCACATGAAAGAATCGAAGGATAAAGATGGACAAAATGGTCGATGCAAATGGAAACAACAGCTAAAACCTCATCTGGATCTGAAAAAAGCTACAATTCGATCGAATGATGGCAGTAGATACAAGCTGAGTTCTCTGCTATACAGCTACCGATACCAAACTCAAAAATGAAAACCCATTGTTCCATTGGCCGTCTCACCATGTCCATCTCTATTATCAATCACTGTACAGTATGTCCCAACCAGAATGGGTTGAATATTGACACCCTTTGAAGGAAACTCTATGTCCAGCCCAGCTAAACTTCGTTAAAACGAGGGACAGTGAGAATAGAAAAAACTAGTAATTCCGTTCCCAGAAAGGCCTTTCATCAGCCTCTGTAGAGCACTTTAAGAATCTATCACTTCACAAGGGCCAGCTCTGATGGGCTTCTGAAGCGAATTGCCACAAAATGATACCTGGGGCATACTTCTTTATACCCAAGATGACTCTATAAGCCATTAATATGAAACATTCTTCGTTCTCATAATATCCCATTTAAAACTCTCTGATAATAATCATATTGCCGTGTCCGCCATGCATCCAAGCTGCTACTAATGAGAGAAAGAACCAGGGATACACATTGCTGCAATGAAGCAACAGTATCAACAGGGATACACACACACACACTCTGAAAGCAAACATAATGAGCAATATATAACCTCTTCGGTCAAACTCAGATGAAATCGTTTCCTCAAGTTCTGTATAGTTCGTGGACCACCCTTGAAACACGGAAAACCAGAGTCCTAAAACAAATAACAAGAATATGAGAATAAGGCCAGTTCCAGATCTGAAAGTATCTCGACCATATTCTCAAAAAGAAAACATGTAGACTTAATACAATTAATTCCCTGATAACACATGGGCTAGAGAAATAACCGTGATCTCCCACCAAAGCATGTAAATGCCTCAATGGGTATATATGCATTCGCATAATAAAATAATGAATTGCCAAGAAAATTTAGTGGGAAAATGTTTTACAAGGTGGAACAAAAAAGAAATCCCACATGCTGCCATTAAAATTGTAATCTTGTTCAAGTTCACTTGAGCAAAGCTCATGGTAATTTCAAAATGCATAGAACAGAAGTGTATTTCAAAAGTAGACAAGCTTTGGATCTCTGCCTAATCAAGATAAACTTTATATTGTAATAAGGACATGTATCTAAATTAAACTCGACAATCTATATTTTTGGAAATTAAATAAAGGGAGTAGTATTATTTTAGTAATTACTCAGAAATAAAGTCAGATGTCAGAGAAGCTTCAGACCTACTTTGAAGCGCGCCATGGACCACCACAGTGCAGAGAAAAGGGGTCAAAATGAATGCAGTATAATTCCTTATCCTAAATTGGTGATCTCTACTTGCGCACCAAAGGAATGGCAACCTTAAAGTGGTGTCTCTCACATATGGTCAAGTATTAGGAATGAGCAAGGAATCTTGATGTATCCAAAATTGTATTGCTGTAATTATCATAGTGTTCTCATTCTACAGAGGAGACCTGACAACTATATCTGCTGCTTCATTTGTGATTTACATTCTAATTTCATCTTTAAATGCGAACTTAGTTTGCTAATAAAACAAGGAAGATGTTGAGCTAGATTTATAACTACATTCATTTGCATCAATCATTAAATGATTAATTTCGGAAGTAGAATGATAACCATTCTGAATACATTGATAACCATGTCGACTACATTGATCTTTCCAGGCCATTCAGTTTGCTTACGCCAAAAACAGGAAAGAACAGAAATAGATTTTCCACCTCACACCAACTGAGAACGAAAGCTGTCAGATATTAATCAAACTATGATTCTCGTTCTCCATTGTTGAACTAGAGGATCTCAAAAGACGGGCCTAGTTCTCCTACCTTATGCATCCCGTAGTACCGTACACAAGTTTCCAAGAACCATCAAATTTTAGCATTGTTAAAAGATAAGCAGTCAAACAACTCAGAACTGCAGTAACATTACCTGCAACATCTCCACAAGAAGAATTATTCGCTCCGCATGTTTACGGCATGTGAGGAAACCTTGAATGCATAAAACCTGAACCACGAGGTGGCACGGCAGTAGAAATAACAGAAATAAGAGATCAATTTCAAAATACAATTATTGATTCAATTGAAACGAAAGCGCCAGAAATGTGCAATTTACCTTAAAATAATCAAAGAATTCACTTGGAACCCCCTCAGCATCAGAGTCCATCACCTAAAGCAGGATAGATATTCTAGGCAACCTCAAAATGAAGTTCATACATTGCCACATATGATTTGACTAAAACAACTTCGACGTCAACTGCAAATCATAATTTCTTACCTCAAGGAGTTCACGGGTCAATTTAAATGGCGCACTTTCAAAATTCACTCCTCCGGGTGAATTAGAAAGCATGAAACCAAAGTCGATGTGTATGATATGGCCCTCTTCATCCAGCAACAAGTTCCCGTTATGCCTATCCTTTACCTGGAGACAATCATAGATTTCAATATGGTAGGACGTGGAGAATCGAAAATAAAGAGAGAAATAATATCTGAAGACCACTGAAGAAAGGATAATAAGCTGAGCCATGATGAAAAAACTCAAAATCAGAATCTCAGGTTCTCGATAATCTGAATTAGAAACAATTGATCGTACCCACAGCCAGCTGATATAAATATGTCGTTTCACTGAGACAGAAAAAACAATTGCAGCTATTGCTACACAAATTCCTTTTGTAAGAGCTTACTGAAACATCAAGTTTGAGACACAGGAGAGAATGGCAGAATCACCTGTAAGAAATAGCAGACTATAGAATATCCAGCCATGCTTTCAACAAAGTTCCGCTGCAATGAATAAAGATAAACGTAGAGACTCAAATTTCACTGATGTAGCCTATTACTCATTATTTTCTGACACTGCTTAAGTAAAGGTAATAATAATCATGAACAGTAAGAATCCTGTGTTTGCAATTAATTTAAGTCTACCATCAAATATTTAAAAAATAATAATATTGCCCAAGTTAAGCAAGTAGAAGAATATTCATCAGTAGCATAAAGGACATACATATGAACATAATGTCTCAAGGTGCAATAACCTCAAGATTTGAGGAGTTAAGGTACAAGACACTAAATGAAAATTGTCTCAAAAGTAGAATGCAACTAGATGTTAATTCTTTGCAAATACAAAAGCTAAGTAAGTGAGTAACATCTGGTAATATGCTTCTTCTTATAGTACATATGAAAAAAGTAAGACTCCTTCACTTAGAGATGTGCCTAGTTATGAAAAAACAAGTAAACAGGACTACTGGTGATGTGGCAGGCATAGCACTCTCTCCATTCCATGGAGACGACTAATTTTGCAGTGATTGTGTAATTCTCATGAAAATAGCTGCACAACTCACTGAGATACAAAACAGCCTAATGAGGTACAGGGATGAGTATCAGCTATAAACAACAATTACATGGACTTTCGGATACATGAGGCATTCCTGATATTTCTATCCAGATATTTAGATTTCTAACCCTGCCCGATTTGTTATATCCACTTCCGTGGCTTTCAGGTACTATATCTGGATCCATAACAATCCAGAACATCCAAAACCATTTCTTAACTTTTGGTGCCCATGTTACATACAGTAGATCACCTTTTACTCTCTAAAGATAAAACCATTACCAGTACAAGACCTGATCAGACTAAATATAATCAATGATCAGCATTGTCTCAACCAAATGAAATATTATCATTCAATGACAGGAATGACAGATTTTTTCACAATTTTATCTTGCTCTGAAAGAGCCTAAAATTATAAGAAAATCAAGTATGGGATTCTGAACAGACATAGCAACTTCCAAAATCATTTCGCCACCAAAAGAATGCATATATGCACATTGATGACACTTCTAATTTTGCAAACAAGAAAGATAGAGAATTAAGCAGTTGCTATTGAGTCAGAACATTGTAAGAGAATTTACCTGAGCAAGCTTGAAACTCGGAGAATTTTCTTGATACTTGGCAATAAAGAAGTCACGCAGACTTGAAATATTCGGAAATCTACTTTTGATCGAGTGAATTGACGCCTGGTGCAGAAAATTATTACATATACATAAGGATTATGAACACAAGAAATCTATAAAAAGTACTGCAGCTAGTGAGATGCAATTACCGTGTCTGGGATAGTTTCAATGAGAGCTGTATAGGAGGAGGTGACTAAGACTTCATAAGGCCTTAACCACAGAGGAAGACCAGCTTCCTGGAATATATCTGGCAGGCAACGACAAAATAAAAATAATAAGAGCATGAGCAATGACAAGCACATACAAGTTGAAGTTGATGAGACCAGGGAAAGGATATACTACATCCCAGAGCCACTAGACAAACAAGGGACAGAAAAAGCACTCAGCACAGAACAATCAAAATGTAATGCAACACAGTAATGGACAACTAAGCAACTGTGAAATTCCAACAATGTTAATGTATTAAAGGCCACGTTTAAAGGTGATCACAAAGACATTCTTCTGGCATTGCGATAAGACTTAAGACAGATCATTAAGAAGCTCGGTTACAGACTTGCAGTTGTTGGCGTCTTAGAATTTTGCAGATATTGCAGTATATGCTTAAGGAATTACTCAAACTGTAAACTTTCCATAGCTTACAGAAGAGGAACTATCTCATATTTCTGCTGCAAAATTGACGGTTTTTGGCTATGACTCTATCAAAGAAAGGGAAAGAAAAAAAAAGCCACAGGATCAGAAAGAAGCTGGGTTCAGTAATCTCATAACGTAATAAGATGCAGAAAAGATGAAGCAGAATCAAAAATTTGTAGACAGCACAGGCAGGCAAGAGTAGCATATCTTAGCAATACAAGAAGAATATAAAAGGACAAGAATGGGAATGGAGGAATACTGAGGAGATAATTCGAGAAATAGGACACAGCCCCCTAATCACCTAAAAGCTTCTGTTCCCTGCCCTTCTCCGAGCACTCTACTTTGCATTTAATATTTTGTTGATATTTTATGTCAAAGCAAATTGCCAGTTAAGATCCGCTATGTAAGGTTTCAGTACGACTCAGAGGACAAACACCCCCAACGTCAATTAAGCATTACTATGCACCCAATAGAGCATGAACAACCTACCCAACAGCTGATAAACAGAACGTCGGGTATTATTTCGCCAAGGTGGCCAGTTCGTATTTTGCCATGCATCCTCATTATTTGTCAATTGCCACCTACCAAGCTATCTGGCATGGATATAAAGTGCCGGAAGACAAAAGTCCCCCCCCCAATCATAGTATTATGAGCTTACCACTAGAACACCAACTATAAGGCAACAAATTCATTTCATAGATGTAAAACAATGTGTGATAGCCCAATAATATATATGAATCCATGAAACTCTAGTGGTCTTATCAAATATTTTGGCCTATTAAGGCATTAAAAAGTCTCCAAAGTGAAAAGTAATGCAAAATATGAACACATAAAAATGAGGCTAAGCTACATGAACTCAACTTCTAATTTACCAGCTGATGAGAATAAGGCCAAGTACCATAAAAATGATAAATAAGTTGCACGGCTAGGTGTTCCTGCCTACAGTCATCCCCACTCTTCACAATTGCCTAGGAAAAAACAAGAAAAGAAAGTTAGCTCACGTAAGAATATAACATGGTAATGTACGGTGAAGACAGGAGTGATGTAAACAACGAAAATCTGGAGTTTATTTGAACTGGAACTATGATGTCATCGTGATCTTGAGAAAACATACCCCAACATCTTGATGAATCAACTTATCAACATAAATCCACAACACATTATCTTCTAATTTGGTATTATTTTGGCCTGTGTTTGATTCAGTTTTTGAATCAATGGATTGAGCGCCAATGTATTGGGTTGAATAAAACACGGATCAAAACACGATTAAAATTTATCTCCTATCACTATGATTAAACCTACCGTTTATTGTTCCCCCTTCTCAACGCCAACACCATTATACATACATGTTCCCTTACTCTTCCTAAATGTAAACATCGTTTAGAAACCCTGATCAAACACTTTAGAAACTAATCCAAATACTATTTTTTACCCTATCCAACAATGGAAATACAGACACCAGTCTGCTGCTAACAATTAGCACAACTGAGAATCATGTACATCAACAAAACAAAAGAGGTCTTTGCATGTCTGGTGACACCTCAGACTATTAGGGGCCCTTGTTAGATGTCGACGCCTTTTCTTAGGGCAATTTCTCTCTATCACGTCATGGCCATATTTAGTAACTTTACACAGAGCAAAGGCCACCAGACGGCCCTTAAGCATACATGTGATGTAACTGTATATGTGATATCAGAATCATATACCTGACCTGTAACAAGAACATCTAACCTACCTCATCTTCGTATAACTATATAAGGGTTCCAAACTAATGGTCCCAAGAATTCGAATTCAATATACGATTATACTATCTTTCAGCAGAAAAATAGCTCTGGAGAATTTCAAAAGGTATAGCTACATTTTTCAAAAACAGAGACCAACCATAAAAGGATATGGAAAACAATTTCATGTACCAAATTACAAGAATTTTTAAGGATAATATTTAAAGAAGCGACTTACAGAGCGCAAGTCCCAACCAGGTAATTTTCCATACACAGAAGCATTCTGTATTCTCTCCTTCTTCACCTCCCAAAGCTCACCAGCTAACGCATCACCAACTTTGGGAATTCCACCATTTGCAATCTGTTGAAACGTATAATTTTTTCACGAACACGAATACTATCATGAGAGAACACATACATACACAAATGAGTTCTAACGAATTATACACCTTTGGCTGTGCATCTGATGAATCCTGACCGGCCCCTTTCAGGGGAAGTCCTGCAGGTGCTTCTCCTTTCAATGCAGCAGCCTACAAAAAGGATAAAAGTGACCAAACATTAATAATTCCAAGTAGAGCAGATGATCCATGAATCTCATGGATGTATATTTTCACATGTCACAGTGCATATACTGTTGCATCACCTTGACTTCCTCCATAGCCACTGTACTTGGAACACGCCTGTGCTCTTTTCGCCTTGGTGGATCTTGGTCCACAATGTCATCCATGCTAACCCCAGGCTCAGCTGACAAGACGACCCTGACCCATTCCAAATCACAAGCATCATCAGGTCGACACGGGCAACCACCCTCTCTGGTTTGGCCAATATTTGCCTCAGCAGGGTGAGGGTAGCATATGTGATCTCCTTGATCTGATTGCTGCTCCACAGAAAAATTAACACGGACAAATTTCACTTTTGCCTCCCATAACTGAGGCATTGCCTGATCTATAGCTTCAGAGGTAGACCGGGACATCCTATCATAATTATTATGGTACATATCCTGTGACGTCCACAGAGGATAAGCCCACGGTGGAGGCTTAGGCAACATTGCATCTCCATTTGCTAATGGGATACCTCCTTTAGAAAGCTTTTGCTGGTGGGAAGCATCCTTCGAATTACTACTCAAGGAGTTAGAAAAATATTACGACCATTAGTCTATGCAATATGTTCTCATAGAGTCATAGTTGCTACAAATAGCTGAACTGAACCTGCAAATACACCTCACCTTGGTACTTGTACGTCACTCTTCAAGACTTCAACACATATTAAGTAAGGAGCCTTTTCTCTCGAATTCAAGAGCACAGCTTCATCTTCAGGTATATGAACCACGCGATGCATACCCTTTCCCATTGGGAAACAAATTCCTTAAATAACATCAAATAAAGCATAAGACCAATGAACGATATCTTCTCACTAATAGGTTCAGCGGATAAATGCCATGGAAAATTTACTACCTGAACTGATTTCAAAGACCAGGAAAGATAAGCTGAATCATATTCAATACAAATTTTACACTCGATAACATTCATTGAACCATATGGAAATTCACACTTGATAATACATGTGAACATTTTACTCACTGCACTGATTTCACAGACCAAGAAGGAAAGTTCATTTGAAAGAAGAAAAATAGCTAAATCTTATCCAATATGACAATTTCATGTGAGCTGACCGATACTCGTCATATAGTGTCGCGGCCAACAACAGTTTCAATATTTACTCGCAGGTCCCAACTCGCCATTCACAATCTATTGGCCTCTAATTGCGTTTTCCAATAAAAGTGAAATAAGCATCCAAAATATTCACGGAACAGGGCCTAAATTTTAAAAGGGGCAATAGATAGGTATAAACAATTGGAAGCTTTCTGGAAAATATCAAGTGTCTCTAGACTCTCAACTTGAAAGCTGAGACAGAATGTTTCTTCAGATTTAAAAACCTTAAACTTAAACGATATAGGAGGAAATGGAAGAATCCAACGCCACAGATAAAAAAAGTTTAACAATTAAGCCAGCAAAAACTAGATGCAGATCTAACAGAAATTAAGAAAATAACCTGAGGTCACAAACACATGTCCAATCCAACGAACATGGATTATCTTAAGTATGGTAATCTAACAAACATAAATATCCAATATCCAAAGATATTAAAATATTAAAGTTCCAAAAATAACACACTCATCAACAAGACATTAATTTTATTACCTCCACTACTCTGAGCATCATCTATGTGAGAATTGATCTCTGCAAGTGACTGAAAGAGCAAAGAAAAACAAAAATGAATAGTTCAGTTTAGACGAATGCTGAACGAATGGAAGCAGAAAAGCAACAGAAATAAATATGAACACAAAAAGGAGATAAATTAAACCACCTCACAAAGAGCAGCTTTCCGGTCTTCAATAGGAAATACATCAACCAGGCCATAGGAGGTTTCACATAATGTCTGAACAAAGTCTAGTGATTCATGATATGTTCCTTTCCTAAAATGTGATTCACTATTAGGAAGTGGAGGTTTTGCATTAGACTTCTCTTTTGGTGAGCCAGGACAATTCTGCATAAGAAACATAACTCCTGTCACTCCAAAAGAAGCCAGTAAATTGCTTGTAATTGATAACAATTTGAATAGATGGAACACTAGATATCTTGAGGCATTCACAATTTTGACACCATAAATCTGAATTCAGGGCCTAGTTGAGTTACTAGTTACATACATAGAAAATATAAGATCTAGAGTACGACGGCTATGTACAACTGAACCAATGACTATTGGAATCGGCTTTGTATCAATGGAATCTCATCATCCATCCCTAAGGAATTCTTGTGGTATATTCCAATCGTTATATGTGTTATATTCATA
>JAYMSR010001346.1:0-10389 GCA_036897825.1 Plantago rigida
TTACTAATTTATCGAGTATTAATTTACGGGGTTTTACCGTAACTGTCATGAACGGTTAAGATTAAGGGATATTACAACTTGAAATAATTATTATACAAAGGATCGATTGTTAATCAGTACAATTTGGGTGTAAATTAAGTCGCACAAATGTATTGGGACCAAACAAATTATTAGATTACTTGCAAATAAAATTAATTTGATGAACATTAATCTTCCTCTTCACCAATAACAATCAATAACAACCCGCCTCTCCGATTACCTCTTGTGTTCAAAACAGCACAACTCACACTCAACCAAATTTCACCGCTCGATCAACACCCCACAACAATGCCGAAGAAGAGAAGAAAGTCCAAACGCGACTCTCACCACAACAGAACCACCACCACCACCACCACCACTCACGGCGATGGTAACAGCAATTTCTCCGCCTTCGATTTCACCGACGAGGGCGTCGAGGAGAAGTCCCAGGAAGCCCTCTCTAAATACTTTAAAAAAAACCCTAAGAGGCCTTTCAACTTTCAATCGGTTGACAAATACACTTTCCTCAACTGCTGTAAGTCTCAACACACACATTTACCATGATTTCCTGTCTAATTACACCATTACGATATGTTGAATGGGCCGATTGGAGAGCTTAGCAACTCTGTTGAGACATTTCGAAATGAGATTTTGCTTTTTTGTTCGTGTGAAGTACTTATGTGAATTGTGAAGTTCAAATATGGACGACACTGGAAGTTTAGGTTGCGTATTCTGAAAGAGGATATGTGATAAACTAGCAATAGTGAACTCATGCTGCCTGTGATAGATGTTAGTACTTGTTTTCTCATTTCTGTTTTTTTCCGTATTAAGTATACACAGGACATTGATTGTATTGCGATTAGGCTGAGTAAGTTGGAGTTTGGTGCTGTAAGTGAAATCTATATATTTAAAATTTAAAATGGCTGTGGTTGATAGCTTGTCTTATTATTCATGAATTAGTTTCAGCTCTGAGAGAAAATGGTTTACAGTGTGGTGTAATTTTTGCCATGAGCCTATTATTATAAATTTCTATCAGTGCAGGTCTATAATCTCATGGGATTAGCAGATCATACTGGATTTATATTATTGTCCCTTCTCCATCGTTCATAATTTGTTTTTCTCTTGGAGAGGATAACCTCTCAGAATCTTATTAAAATCTGCCATCAGGATTCCCAACTTTCAAGTTTCAAATAAGGTGTTTCTCTGCCCCCTGTCCTACCCTACCCTAATCCAACTCTTTTTTTTTTGTGATAAGAGACCTTGAACTTCCTCTGAGGCATAAATGAATCCAGTGGATACCTAAAGAACATGTAAAACCTTGGCATTAAGGCCTTTCCCTGTTTTGTTTGTACTAGATTATTTTATCTATATAACTTGGGTTTTATTTTGTCATTGTTTTTTTTTGTCAAATTTCAAATGAAACATAGAATCCTTTCTTGATAATGGATTACAGAGAAAAATGCTTACTGCTTAGCTATCTCAGTTTCTTTTTTGTAATGCATGTTTCCTTACGGGCATGGATGCTGACAGAGGTTTTGCGTGTACTTTCTGAAAACTTCATTTTTAATATGTCTATTCTTATGTTATCTGTATGTTATTAACTCAAGGGCAATGCATGACAAATCTAATGTCTTCTGTGAATATATCTTCCAGTTACACGGGGAAGCACGACCCCAAAAATTGATTTAAGGAATGAGGCAATAGATGTTGATGTTAGTGACAATTTTCTGGACGACAGAAGGCATGATGTGGTAGAATCTCCTGGTTCTATGATGAAATCGTTGTCGATTTCTCTAAATGCTCATGATGTTGCATGCTCTTCCGGTGGAAATACAGGAATTTGCAACACTGAGAAGAAACATGTAAATAGATTAAATAGTGTTTTACCTTTCCTAGTATCCATATAATGTATTTAAATATTATATCAGGTTATTCACAGCAAACTTTTTTTTGTTTATTTTGTTCAATACTAAACCTTTTAATGCGTTGTGATTGTAGTATTTTATGATTCATCAATTTTTCACTTTGGCAGAAACATGTACTTCATTTAGAATCTGACGATGATGATATAATAGACCTGCAAGCATCAACTCATCTTGATATTGCTGATGACCAAGGTATTCTATCTTTACAAATATAATTTTGAGCTGTAATTTTGGTTTGTTTTATTCAATTTCATGAACAAGCCTGACCTTTGTGTGTTTTTTGGCTCCTTTTTAGGTTTATTAGAAAACGTATCGGCACCACACGGATCTGATGTAATTAATTGTGTGAGAATTTCAATGCAATTGACATACTTCCTCTTATTTTTAATACTTGATGCTTTAGCAAACTGTAACTTATTGGAAATATTTGAAGTTCTAGGTATTTTTTGCTATTAATCAATTCTTACTGACCACTACTTGTCCCTGTTGAGGGTGCCATATATTTCACTTTTTACTAGCTCCCTATACCTAATAGGAATAGTAGTGGAAAAAGTAAATCACCTTAATAAGTGTGCAAGTAGCTTAAACATTAAGTAACAAAAATAGTAGGTAATGTAAGATTAATTATATCAAGGCTTAAAGGAACTGAAAAATTGGAAATACTACTAAATTTGAATTTTAAAGATAACTCCTTGAGACATTTTGCATGATATTGCTCAGAACTTCAAATACTATACATTACTGGTTAATAAGTTATCTTATTCTCCCTCCTTTATTGCAGTCGACGTGGAGGAATCAAATTGATCTCGTTGTTTCTTTTTTATGTTTAGTTTTATTTATTATCTTCTTTTTTTCTTCTGCAGGAAGCAGTGGTGGTTGTTTCTCCCATGTATGTTAAATTCGGGAAAGTTTATTATACAAATTGCTGTTTAACCTTTTCTAGTAGTTGCATTGAATTGGAGGGATCACCACTTCATGAAAGGAAAAGGCCCCATCATCTTGACTGGTCGACCTTTGACATTGTCAGAATTGAGCATCAGCCATCTGAAAGTGTGAGTGCCGTAAAATTATCTGTCTCAGTTTTGCGTGTTCCTCTCTGGTGAAAACAAAGAAATGCTCTTAACAACTTAAACACTCGTTTTCATATAGGTTAAAGCAAATGTGCTGAACTTTCACTTCAGAATCCAGGACACAAATTCGGATGAGACCTGTAACAGAAATCCAGGTTTGTGGAATATTATCTCATCCTATTTAGTTTTTATTCCCACATGAAAGTTTTGTCTCCTTGAGCCAATTATCAAGGTAAAATTTGAAAATTCCCTTGCATTTAACATTTTTCATACTTATTCCTTCTGAAACAGATTTATAATCTTCCTCACTATATGTAGGTATTATGGTTCTAGAATTTGTTGTTGACGAGAATCAGTGGTACAAGAAACAGAACGCCATTAAATCATTGGATGTGAAATATGAAGCTGCCTGGGAAACCATTATAAGGTGGATTACTTTTTGTCTGATTGGTTTATTAGAATGATACAGTGCTGAAGCATTTTCATTTTATAAAATTGCCAAAAAATGGGTGAAAGTGATATAAGCAGCTTGCTAAAATGAGCTGTTCACGGGTTCTTATACCCCCCCACCCCGAGTCTTATTATTCAATGTAAGTCCTCTTTATTAAGCAAAAGAATCTGGCTAAAATGATTTCATACTTTAAAGAAGTACTCAAGAATGGGCGAAGGTGACCAGCCACTGGGGATAGAAGGAATGCAAGGAAACTTTAGCTGCTACTTTGTACCCACACCAAAGAGTTGCCTGATAAGTTGACACTGATCCTTGATGATATTCTTAGATATCACTACTACACAATGCTCATGCCATTATTACCTTGTCCAGTGCCTCCTTAGTAGTTAGTATAATACAGCTCGTTTCAATTGATATTGGTTTTTAATTTGAGTTTTTGGTTTCCGAAAGTTCCTTTAGATTGTGTGAAGTTGAAAATATGTTGGTGATGTTTATTTGGAGATGTTGAGATATCATTCTGAAAGTATCTCGATTGGTTTGTGTTAGGTATCCTAGCAAAAGATGCACCTGAGTCCCAAAGTATTTTCCTGGAGAAGTCCCAGATTGAGAAATTAGTACTATAACTTGTAATTAGCTTAATTAGTTATAAGTTCGTCGAAATTATCACATTAGAGACAGACGGCTGTTCAACAATTTATTTGGTTACTTTAATTTGAAATGAAATGGCAACATGGATGAATATTTGTGAGGGTAGTTAACTTCTTCAGTTATGTGCAATTTAAAACAGTTTATTGTTGGAGAAAAAAATAAAAAGGGGAGAAATTATACTTTGGTCTGTCAACTACCCTGTTCATTTTCATTTTAAATATATAGTATAGATATTGAGTGACAGATGGACATGCATGGCGTTTTGGGGCTATTGCTATTAAATGGGAAGACTAAAACTAACATATCACTCTGCAGTAGATACTGTATATTGTTCTAAATGGGATATTTTTATTTTTTAAATCACTTGATAATACTGCTAACCATGACAACTTTTGCTATGCCACTTCCTTTTCCATTTGTTAAATGTTTGTCATTTGAATTTCAGTGAATGTAGTTCAAGTGAGCTCTTTGATGATATAGTATATCCAGAGGGGGATCCTGATTCTATCTTAGTAAGCAGTAGAGATGTTGAGCTATTAAGACCAATGGCATTCCTCAATGGTACTATCATTGACTTTTATATCAAGTAAGATATCAAAATTCAGTTCATCAGTAGGTGTATTTTGTTGAATTCGTTCAATTGGTATATTTCTAACGCACTTCAAAATTTGTGGCTGGCTAGCACAGATATCTTGTAACCAATACCAAACCTGAGGTGCAGCACAAGTTCCACTTTTTCAACACTTTTTTCTTCCGGAAGTTTGCTGACATGGACCAAAGTACATCCAGAGCTTGGGATGGGAGAAAAGCTTTTCAACGCGTTCGTAAATGGACAAAAAACATAGAGCTGTTTGATAAAGATTTCATATTCATACCTGTAAATTTCAGGTAATAAATGCGTAATTTTTGTTGCAAATTCTTTAGATTTTAAAATCACTTTTCTCCTTATTTATTTTGCATATCTATATCACAGCCTCCATTGGAGTTTGATTGTTATCTGCCATCCTGGGAAATTAGCTAATTTCAAAGGCATGTCTACTCGAACCATCTTTTACTGTTTGCATACTAAGTCGTGCTAATTGTTTCTGTTCAAACTTTGGTGTTTCCCTGAACAGACAATGATGTGGTTGATTTATCTATTTGCCCGTGCATCTTACACATGGATTCTATCAGAGGAAGTCATAGAGGGCTTGAGAAACGTATTCGTAGGTAGGTTCTTTGTTGTTGATGTTCATGAGATCTCATGACTCACAGAAGCAAATAATAATCTTCTTCCCGCCACTATTGTACTGTTACCTAGATTTACTCAGATTTTTCACCTTGGCGAAATTACTTTCTAGTCACTGTTACTCACAAAAGAAAATAAGAACCCCTAGAGTAGCCTCTGTATGATTAGGTTTTTACTTTTTGAATACTAAACTGACCCTGAGGTCTGCACCCAGGCCAAATCACTCTGTAAGCATGCATGCATGTTGAGACCTTGCAATGTCCTATTTTTTGGGTACATTGGTAAGAAAAAAATGTTCATGCATTTTGGTGTCCTGAAGACTTTATGTGAAATATCTCTTCATGCAACCACTTGTCGTTGTAAAATATATAGACTTCTAGGGGTAGAGAGTTGTAAATTGCAATTATTGTGGACCTAAAACACTGAATTCCAGCTTCCGTATAACTTAGTCCTATTGAACTTATGAAGTCCTTGAACATTTTTGAAATATGTAATTTTGCAATTTTTAGGTAATTGTAGCTGTTATGGGGAGGAACCAGCACCTTATTCCCTTTTATGGTTGTTAGATGGAATGTCAGTCGCAAGCAAGCAAGTTTCTTGCGACCCCAGAAGGATTTAGGATAATTTTTTGCGCAGTGAATGAATGCCTTGCTCTTAGTGTAGGAAGTGCTCTAAATCCATCATGTCAACATACCTTGCACATTATCACATATACGTAAATTGAATGACATTAAATGCACTTGTCCACTGAGGAAGATGAACCAAGGATGTATCCTATCCACGTGTGACCACCTCTGGACAGCGTTCTCACAGCCCTATCAACCTTCAAACTGAAAGCTAATCTTTTGCACAATACAATGGACCAAATGAGAGAGTATTTCGATCAATATCGATTGAGGTATGCCCTTTCTGTTTTGGTGAGAAAAATGCCTACGAGATTTTTGTCTAAGGATGAAGAAGCAAGTGTGTTGGTTGTGGTCTTGTGGAGGATAAAGGTTAAAACTCCTTTTAACCTCTCACATCCACTAATGAGTGGGTTAGCAAGGTCTAACCATAAGGAGTCAAACTGAGAATCTAACCGAGTTCCGTTTTCTATTTCGGTCTAGGCCACTTGGGCTCGGCGTACCGACTCCTTGTTTCTTACACTTGGTCAGCAGGCAAATATGATTTCATCTCTCTTTTCTGGTGCTGTCATCAATTCCTTTCTCCTGCTGTATATGTTAATCATCTGATCAGTGATCACCTTTCCCTGGGCTAATCTATCAATTATCTGCGCTTTCACATATTCTTTCTTCATCCATACACTTCTTGTGGATTTCACTTAGTGCTAAGATCAAGCGGTAAGACCAAAAAAAGTTAGTTTACTCCTGTTGTCATATTTATGCAGCATATTGTTGGCCTGGCAACACCCTACTCTGCCCATATCCATTTTTGGTATATGCTTGCTTTTGTAGCGAATAATACCAGGATCGTAGTAACTTATTTTACTTTGGTTACCCTTATTTGCAGTTATTTATGTGAAGAATGGAGAGAGCGTCATGGCGAACAAGATGCAAATAAGTTCATGAGTTTACGTTTTGATGCCATTCAGGTTACTCCCACCCCCATCCCCCGTGTGTGTTAAATTCAACAATTAACCAAACAACGTCCATGAGGAGCTGGGTACTGGAACTTGTTTTGCCAAGAACCGGTAAATTCACAATTAGATGTATCTAACATGAAATCACCTCTGCATATTATGTGAGGATCTTTCCTATCTTGTGTTTTCTTTAGGTGAGTTATCATAGCAGATGTGTAAATTTTCTATCCAAAGTGTGGAAATTCTTTAAAGTAAAATTCCTTCATGGATGTCTCATTATGTCCTTAATCATAATTTGATTGCTTAATACTAGCACTATATTTTATCATGATTTGTGAGATTTGTTGCAGTGCTATATTTTAATCTTCTATCTCCATTTCCTGTTTCAGCTGCCACAGCAGGAAAACTTGTCCGACTGTGGCCTTTTCTTGCTTCATTATGCAGAACTTTTTCTGGAGCACACTATGAATTTGAGCAACACACAATATTCTGACTTCGTATGTTGTTATCTCTCATACTTCAGTTTGATTACAATTCTGCACCCACATTTGCTTTTAGTTTAAACTGTGGTTTCAGAAGTACTTTTTGCACACGGTGTGCTTTTGCAATTAATTTTCCAGAACCTAAGGTTAATATGATGTTTAATATGTGGTGTACTTGATTATCTTTGTTCTTTGACCAATTTTTGCTCTACAGCTTAATGAAGCTTGGTTTCTGCCTGCTGAGGTATCCTTAAAAAAGCGTGAACACATTAGAAAGTTGCTTAGCAGCCTAGCTAAAGAGCAGGCCACGGAAGATCCTCAAGTCGCCAGTAAGGAAAAATATAGTTCAGCCCTAATGAATGAGGGAGATAGTAGTGTTGAAATTGTGAACTGGAGACATGTGAAAGAAACATGTGATTATATGAAGTTCAATTCTGGCATTGATGATAAAATTGAAAGGCAGCAATCATTTGATGTCATGCATGAACCAGAAAATGGCCGTCAGCCTGTTAATGACGAAAGTCCTCGTCAATCTGAGCAGCTATTGCCAATTAATCAACCCAGTGCCATGAGGATGCCAATGGAGGTAATCCCTTGTTGATCTTCATGTGCTGTTCATTCACCGAAAATTCTGATATCGTATCTTTTCTTTCAGTTTCATGTACCTCAAAGATATTTATTTATGTATATTATAGTTCCCCTTTTCCCCAACCACTCAATCCTAAGTCCTAAGTCCCTCCTCGGTCGTGTGTGTGTCCCATTACCCAATTCTTTTGGCATTCAAGGGATTCGATCCTATGCCTTGCCAATGGAAGCTGAACGTATTCACAAACTTGAGGGTATATTCAAGTCCATAGACTATAAGATGCACGGTGTACCTATTATGATGAAGAATATATGGAAATTAGTTGTTTTGAGAATGTTTGCTACAGATAGCTGAAACTGATTTTTGATTATACTAGAAAATAATGCACGCGGTAGCCGTGTACAAAATATAAACTAATATCTTAGTAATAATTAGAAAGCATGATATAAATTCAGTTTAAGACTTCAAGTTCAAATGTTGGTTAATTATGAATTGGTGATAGTTGATGTGTTATTGATAGTCTTTTTTTTGTGATGCTATTTAGGGATTAAATTATTAGTGGGGTTCAATTGAAATTTGGTTGAATGGGTTAACTATTACGTGTGAGCCATCTCCTTTTCATTATTTTTTTCCTTTTATTTTTGTTTCGTTTCTCTATTTTAGGCTGTGTCAAAATTAAATCAATTGGTGTAACAAGTAACAAGTAACAACTACCTTTGAGAAGTTTCCTTTTAGATAGTAAATATTGTAGAAACCTTTGGAAATCTTTTTAGTTTTTGTCTTTTTCCAGATGATTGGAAAATGTGAAATTCTTGGGAAAGACCAGTCTCTAACTCTCGACTAAACATGAGGAAAAACTACATTCTATGAATATCTTTTTAAAGCTACACTACCATCCACTCAAGTGTTTCCTAACGACATGTACATGAGAAACTGTTTTTTGCATTAGATCGACTCACTCAGCCACACCCCAACTCTAAAGCGCAAACACCTTTTGCTTTAGTGTCTGCAAATCTTTGTCTGTATTCTTTGCTTGTGGATGAAACAAACTATATATCCTAATCATCTTGATTTTAAACAGATTGAGGCAATTGAGAAACATTGTTTTATTCCAAGGGACATAAGAAGCAAAGGGGAAGCTGATGAAGATAAAAAGTTGACAACCCCCTCTTATATTACAAGCTTCATCAGGGTAGGAGAAATAGAAGTTCGTGTCAATACCCCTGCACATTCTGCTGTCATTACTCCAGTGATATTTGATTTAGATGATGAGGATCCTGTCAATAAAGTAACCTCAACTCCTGAAAAGATGGTAGTGAGTGACTGTTACAGCTCAGTTTTTAGTGAAGAGGAGGAATTTGCTGATTGTATAGTTGAGGATTCTGAGGAGGAAAGTGGGAGAGATGGCATCAGACGTACCAGGTGTATCTCAGACATTCATTGAATTGTTCCTGATTGTGAAGCTATATTGACAAGTCCGATTTGCTGGCCAATAGCCGAGGAAGACATACATTTTGATATACCTGTGATTAGAGCGTGTACATAAACAAGATGGCATTACTGATTACGGATTAGGTTTTTGATATCCGATGCAACCCAAGTCTTGCATGTAATTGTTCTAGCAAGAAGTTGTGTGATTAACTTGGAAACAGTGCATTGAGGCCTGAATTTGTGATCAAAATAGATGACGGTCGACCAAAGGGAAAATTATCTTTGGAACGGAGGGAGTAGTTTAAACTTAAAACCTCACTACTAGTTAGATGGGCGTTTTGGAACGTCTTTACTCTTTATGGACATCAGTTGGTCCCTTGAATCCTTTATTAATGTAGGTCCCTTCGAGTACTTTGTGTTATTCTATTATATGTAAACAATACATGAGATTGCATTTTGGAGATTGCCGTACGTCTTTATGCAATAAAAGATGGAACTTGCAATTGAGGGACTATGCATTTGGAGGAACCCTAGTCCCTTGCAATCAATCCTCCCTGGCATATGCAAGGATAACAAGGTTATTGCGTCCATATAGGGTATTCTAAAAGACCACATGCATTATATGCTTGAGAGAGAAACAATAATAACAGTTCTAACATATAAAAGACCACAATTATCTGCTTGTGAGACCAAAAAATATGTTACTTGTACCATCCTATAAAAACTTCTTAGATTTGGTTCCTTTTCGAATTTGACACTGCAATTACTTTCATAATCTTATTCTATTCTTTAATTTGTGGTGCAATTGATAGAGTATACTATATGTAAGTTGGAAACATACATGAAAAAAAAAGTGCATCCTGAGAATCAGGGGATAAAGGGGGCATTCCGAGATAAAGGACCATCCTATAAAAACTTCTTAGATTTGGTTCCTTTTCGAATTTGACACTGCAATTACTTTCATAATCTTA